>CM040244.1:55412296-55451981 GCA_022545495.1 Chrysanthemum lavandulifolium
TGTCCGTGTCGATGATGCATCGACATGACTCTAGGGCGATGGGTGATGTTCGACCACGTCCACTACATTATCTCATTTATTGATAGTATGGCCACTATCCGTGCTGTTGGGGCGTATGGATGCATCCTAGATCGATCTGTTATTTGATATGTTTTCGGTGAATGATGTAGGTATGCGTCTGGCGTCTTCACAAAAATTCAGGAGCTAGCTACTCGATTATTTTACGAGGTTACTTTACGAATAAGTAGTTATTTACGATATGATAAGTTACGGGCTAGTGGTAGTTAACTAAATCCTTATCTGTTATGTACGTGTTAAGTATTACATTTATGATTCGGTATTTTCAAGTGTTTATATTTATGCATTAGGTTTATTATATGTTATTGTATGTGTTTATGCTCTTATATTGTTATGTAACTTCCGTATGCCATGCTAGGATATGATTAATATGTTTAAATATGATTCGTATGTTGTCATCGATGTTATGTTAGTTTATCGTTATGTGAATTAGTTGATCCGTGAGATGAATGTGCTAGTGTGAAATTGAGTATCACGAAGTTTAGTATGTATGATTGTTCGATTAATTTTGTAAACTTGCCTATCCGTTAGTTATCATGCGCTTATGATTGATACGCTATGTTTAGACTTTGCTTATATTAAGGTTTGATCGGCAAATGGTTTAATTATGATGTCTGTTTTGATAATTTGCTAATTGCTATGCTATGTCTTTTGCTTATTTAGTTATAGTTTTCCTACTATGTTTTCTATTTGCATGGGTGAATTGCCATGATTTGTTGCTATTTCATTGCTACAATATTGGATTAAGTGTGTTAAGTGTAGATTAATTGACTTGTATGAATGCCATGTTGACTTTCTAGAAATTGTTTCCGTTAGCCTTTAGACTTTTCGTTTGGCTTATATGTACTCTATTTTCTTGATGTGTTTGTGTTTGTGTTATTAATGTGCTATGTGTTGTCCTTATCAGTCATTTGTTTCTTTCGGATTTCTGTATATTTGTGCTTCCGCAGAATCCTCAATGATTCGTCATTCTCATTTCATCGTGATTTACGTTATTTGTATCTTTGTTCTGTTTTAGTTTTTGTTTTGTTATATCATTCCTTTGGGCTTTGTAAGCTCGGTAGCATTTTCTTTTCTGCGGCGTATTAAGCATTGAAGATGAGCTTATGGGATAGTGATGCGGGTTGAGAGTAGAGTCGAGAGCAAGATTTGAAAATAAGGATCTTAGATTTATTTTGATTATTAAGTTATTTATATTTTCTTTTGTAAGTTTTGTAAAGGCTTCCGCTATTGTATAGTACTTAAGGTTACGATATGAAACCGTATTTGTGATATCTTTACCCTTGTCGGGTTGGGGTGTTACAATTTATGGTATCGAGCTCTAGGTTTTAGGACCCTTAGAGCTTAGGCTATGACTGTGAGGATTGGGTAGATTTAGGATTTTCCGCCTGCGTACTTTCTTTGCGTCCACTATCGTGCTTAGATTTTACTAATAGTTGATGATTCTTTTAGATGGTTATCCTCGTCGTTCTAGTTCACTTTGATAGAGACAGCGGGGACCGACTAGGCAACCTAGGGAGAGGAAGAAGTGGAATGTTGTTATTGTTAAGGCTTGAGAGAGATTGGTGGGCGAAGGACCAGCGAGGAGGATACTGAGTTCCGGCTAGTATGTGGCCATGCACAATTGAGGAGAAGCTAACCTTAGAGAGCGTGACGGAAGAATAGTAGAGATGCGAGACTAAAGTGGTTGACAACCAAGGCTTCACCACTAGGTATCATGAAAGATGTCCAGAGTTCTTGGAAGATGGAGGAGTAGTTTGGACTAGGAGTCGCGACTTGTATGCTTTTGTAGATCGTGTGGGAAGAAGAAGAGAGGAATCGGAGATGACTTTGCTAGTCGCCTATTACCGCTTGTGTGAAGGAAATAGGAACGGATGGACAAGTGAGGAAGAAGAGGAAGAAGAAGAACATGAGGAAGAATATGAGGTGGACTCGGTTTAGAGTCTCACTACCGATAGGTTTAATCCGATACAAGAATAGAAATTCGCGCTCATGATTAGTTGTCCTCTTTATTAGAAGTTTCGACATTGGATTTTGAGTTTAGGTCCTTTTGTTTTCATTTAAATGATTGAATCTGTGATTATTAAGTTTTGTTTGGAAGTTTCATCTTATGACAATTCGCAATTTGTTTGATTAGTAAGAATAAAGCAAAATTTTGAAAGTATAGTTCTTTGTTTGTTGTTTCTTTTCGATAGATTCGTTAAGTTTCCGTTAGTTCTAATAAGTTTCGTTCCCTATTCGATTCTATTGATGATGTTGCTTAATCACAGCTTGAAATAAAGTATGACCATAATGATGGTATACTCATGTGATGCTGGTATTATAACGCCTGATCAACGTGATAATACTTACATCATATGACGTACCCTTATTGTGTTCATAGGATATTTCGGGAAGTGTGAGGAACAGTAGATCCTTTTAGTTGATTATCTGTGACTAGTAAGACCGTTAGGATTCGTTCTGTCTATGCATATGTTTGAGATCTGAATAAGTTAGAGCGTGTTATTTGATTGTCTGCATCTCATCTGTTATATGCCATTACTTTGATGAGTATATGATTATCTGTTGTAAGTATTTGATTATTGCTTCGATTTCCGAAAAGTATGAGTTTGTAGATTACGATAAGAATCATTTGTTCTAAAATAAGTTTCGCGTTTGCTCGATTCCTTGAAATTACAAGTCCGATCGTTTTCTACATTGCATTCGTCTTGTTCAATTTCGAGGACGAAATTTTCTTTTACAAGGGAAGAGTTGTAAAACCCTAAAAATACGGAAAATGTTAAAGACTATTTTACCCTAAAATAGACAAAATCCTAATAAGCATAATATAATAACGCCATTAAATGAAATTAAACCCCAACTTATAATTATTTTAAAACCTAACGTGTATATTTAACTATCGACATTTGCTACGACAAAAATAAAAGCCACGCTTATGAAACCTAATGGGTCAATTTCACAAGGAAAATATTAAACCATACATGTAAAATTTCGCCAAGCCCAAGTTTTTCGCCCATGCTCTTTTCTTTGTGAACCGATTACACCATAAGCCCATGGGTGGGTTGTTGTTTCTTTTGAACCGATTACCATAAAACCCACATGGGTCGACATGTATATATACATCACAATATCTCCATATGAAAACCCTAGTCTCAAAAAGGTCACGGCACAAAGATTTCTGGTTTTCTTTTCTTTCCATTCGGTTGCTGCTCTTTTTGGTGTTTCGGTGTGATCTTTGTTCCGAGCAGCTGCTAAGGTAATCGACTTTCTTCGTCTCAACCTTTTGTACATACAACTTATAAACACGTGAACCTGTAAGACAAGATAATAAATCATGCGTTAGAGTCTTGTGTAAATCTGTGACCATATCCCATATGTATACGTGTTTGTTGTTTGCATGCGAATTCGAAAACTCATAAACAAGTATCGAATATGTAACATGAACCGCAAATAATCATGAACATGTATCTTAATCGTAAATAAACATGAGCATGGAACTCTTAGTCTAGTTAACAAGCTGCATGTCGATAAAATACGTATCTCATTAATATGTTGTTGTAAGTTTTGTCATGTGTCGGTTTGCATGCATGAGTTTTCCTATCGAAAATCTTTTAAAACCGCCATGGGTGATCGAGTACGTATGGTTGGAAAGTAGGTTAGCATTGTCGTGTGGAGTAATGGTTAAGTGTTTGTGTTGTCGAGTGGGTAGCGAGTCGGGAACAAGATGAAAACTGTGATTTGCCATGAGAGTTAAGTATAGGATCGAAGCAAGGGGAAAGGGTAAATCTTTGGTCTCGTTAACATGGTTTAAATGGGTCGACGTGGTGTGGGATTATTTGTGTAAACGCATGCATGAGTTGTGGTTCATTTTCTGTTCGGTTTTTCCCACGTTCTAGACAAAGAGATGGGTCATTAAAATCCGTAGCACGTAAATTAAATACTCGTTAACATGGTACTAAAAGTTTGGGAAAACCCTAGGTCATAAATAGTAGTCGATTAGGGTTAAAAGCTGGGGGTGTTGGTTCGTTATTTCATGTGAGAGTAATAAGTTTTGGAGGTCATTAATAACCGTTGATTTAACGTATAACTAGCTAGTATTAAGTGTGTTTGTAAACATGCGTGAGTTATGATTTTATGCAAGGAGTCAAGAATCATGAATTAAAGTATTTTCATGCATGGTCTCATTAAGTTTGTGTTCGAACAATGTTACATGTGAGTCTTGGTCTTTCATGAAAGATATAAAAGCTTGTGTAAACTGTTTTGAAAGAGAGTCCTAAAATCCGTTCTTGACATTTATAAACCCTATACTTTGAATGATGATCATATAAGTCCTCGAATAAGATGTTTGTCATATTAAACCCTTAAGTTTACCATTTATCATATGTAACCCATAAGTTTGGCTAATTAATGGTTAAGACTCTAAAATGTTGTAATTCCGTCCGTCACTAAAAATGAGAATATACTTACAACTATAAGAAGGTGAATGCGATTATTCCGTTATAACTTTAAGGATGCTAATAAGTATTAAATAAATCATAATCCATGTAGATTCGTTGGAGGAGACGCGACGTTGTATCTTCGTGTTCCTACATTTGTTTGCTTTTCTCTCATTTGCGTTAAGGTACAGATATTCTGACATTTTTAGTAAAGGTTCCTTATGACGTTTTCTTTTCGTTAGCTTTTCTATTTCAATTATTAGGGTTTTCTATGCCATTGCTATGAACCCTTTCTGATCGTTTGATCTTCTGCTTGTTTGAAACACCTGTTTTATTGAATCATGCAATATCTGATTTGAACGTTATGTTAGAGAGACTTTGATATGCACAATTGTTGAACCTTGCTATATTTGATTATGAACTTCTGAATTGTGAACATTTGGCTATGTCATTCTCATTATGAAAGTATGATATGTGACTACGACATAAACTTCTGACTTCTGAACCTTTGAACATGAACTTTATGATATGAACTATCTGATATGTTAACTGTTGACCTTTGTGCTTGATTATGATCTGTGTTATTTATGATAATCTGTTTGACCTAAGTTAGTTTGATACCCGAGCCACTATTTCACTAGTCATGGGGGTTCCATGTCCGTGTCAGTGATGCACATCTGACATGACTCTAGGGCAGTAGAGTGATGTTCTGACACGTCCCTTTCTCATTATCATTTATTGATAGTATGGCCACTATCCGTCTGGTTGGGGCGTATGGATGCATCCTAGATCCGATCTGTTATTTGATATGTTTTCGGTGAATGATGTCGTGCACACGCTGCCTTCACAAAATTCGGGAGCTAGCTACTCCAATTATTTTCGAGGTTACTTTACAATAAGTAGTTATTTCGATATGATAAGTTCGGGCTAGTGGTAGTTAACTAAATCCTTATCTGTTATGTCTGTGTTAAGTATTCTGTTTATGATTCGGTATTTTCAAGTGTTTATATTTATGCATTAGGTTTATTATATGTTATTGTATGTGTTTATGCTCTTATATTGTTATGTAACTTCCGTATGCCATGCTAGGATATGATTAATATGTTTAAATATGATTCGTATGTTGTCATCTGATGTTATGTTAGTTTATCGTTATGTGAATTCGTTGATCTGTGAGATGAATGTGCTAGTGTGAAATTGAGTATCCTGAAAGTTTAGTATGTATGATTGTTCGATTAATTTTGTAAACTTGCCTATCCGTTAGTTATCCATGCGCTTATGATTGATCCGCTATGTTTAGACTTTGCTTATATTAAGGTTTGATCGGCAAATGGTTTAATTATGATGTCTGCTTTTGATAATTTGCTAATTGCTATGCTATGTCTTTTGCTTATTTAGTTATAGTTTTCCTACTATGTTTTCTATTTGCATGGGTGACTGCCATGATTTGACTGCTATTTCCGCTGCTACAATATTGGATTAAGTGTGTTAAGTGTAGATTAATTGACTTGTATGAATGCCATGTTGACTTTCTAGAAATTGTTTCCGTTAGCCTTTAGACTTTTCGTTTGGCTTATATGTACTCTATTTTCTTGATGTGTTTGTGTTTGTGTTATTAATGTGCTATGTGTTGTCCTTATCTGTCATTTGTTTCTTTCGGATTTCTGTATATTTGTGCTTCCGCAGAATCCTCAATGATTCGTCATTCTCATTTCATCGTGATTTCGTTATTTGTATCTTTGTTCTGTTTTAGTTTTTGTTTTGTTATATCTGTTCACTGGGCTTTGTAAGCTCAGCCGCATTTTCTTTTCCTGCGGCAGGTATTAAGCATTGAAGATGAGCTTATGGGATAGCTGATCTGGGTTGAGAGTAGAGCTGAGAGCAAGATTTGAAAATAAGGATCTTAGATTTATTTTGATTATTAAGTTATTTATATTTTCTTTTGTAAGTTTTGTAAAGGCTTCCGCTATTGTATAGTACTTAAGGTTCTGATATGAAACCGTATTTGTGATATCTTTACCCTTGTCGGGTTGGGGTGTTACAATTTATGGTATCGAGCTCTAGGTTTAGGACCCTTAGAGCTTAGGCTATGACACGTGAGGATTGGGTAGATTTAGGATTTTCCTTCACATGTACTTTCTTTGTGTCCACTATCATACTTAGATTTTACTAATAGTTGATTATTCTTTTAGATGGTTATCCTCGTCGTTCTAGTTCACCCGATAGACAAGCGGGGACCAGCTAGGCAACCTAGGGAGAGGAAGAAGTGGAATGTTGTTATCGTTAAGGTGCAAGAGGATTGGTGGGCGAAGCGGACCAACGGGAGGATCTGAGTTCCGCTAGTATGTGGCCATGCACAATTGAGGAGAAGCTAACCTTAGAGAACGTGAGCGGAAGAATAGTAGAGAGTGCGAGACTAAAGTCGTTGACAACCAAGGCTTTACCACTAGGTATCATGAAAGATGTCCCGAGTTCTTGGAAGATGGAGGAGTAGTTTGGACTAGGAGTCGCGACTTGTATGCTTTTGTAGATCGTGTCTTGGGAAGAAGAGAGAATCGAGATGACTTTGCTAGTCGCCTATTACCGCAGTAGAGAAGGAAATAGGAGCGGATGGATAAGTGAGGAAGAAGAGGAAGAAGAAGAACATGAGGAAGAATATGAGGTGGACTCGGTTTAGAGTCTCGACTACTTGGTAGGTTTAATCCGATACAAGAATAGAAATTCACGCTCATGATTAGTTGTCCTCTTTATTAGAAGTTTCGACATTGGATTTTGAGTTTAGGTCCTTTTGTTTTCATTTAGATGATTGAATCTTTGATTATTAAGTTTTGTTTTGGAAGTTTCATCTTATGACAATTCGCAATTTGTTTGATTAGTAAGAATAAAGCAAAATTTTGAAAGTATAGTTCTTGTTTGTTGTTTCTTTTACGATAGATTCGTTAAGTTTCGTTAGTTCTAATAAGTTTCGTTCCTATTCGATTCTATTGATGATGTTGTTAATCACGACTTGAAATAAAGTATGACCATAATGATGGTATACTCATGTGATGTTGGTATTATAACGCCCGATCAGCGTGATAATACTTACATCATATGACGTACCCTTATTGTGTTCATAGGATACTTGGGAAGTGTTTGAGGTATTAAATCCTTTTAGTTCGATTATCTGTGATTAATAAGACCATTAGGATTTGTTACATACTGTATGCATATGTTCTCAGACATCCGAATAAGTTAGAGCGTGTTATTTGATTTTCGCATCTCATCATTATATGCCATTACTTTGATGAGTATATGATTATCTGTTGTAAGTATTTGATTATTGCTTGATTTACGAAAAGTATGAGTTTGTAGATTCGATAAGAATCATTTTGTTCTAAAATAAGTTTCGCGTTTGCTCTATTCCTTGAAATTCGAAGTCCGATCGTTTTACATTACATTCGTCTCTTGTTCAATTTCGAGGACGAAATTTTCTTTTAGAAGGAAGAGTTGTAAAACCCTAAAATACGGAAAATGTTAAAAGACTATTTTACCCTTAAAATAGACAAAATCCTAATAAGCATAAGATATAATAACGCTCATTAAATGAAATTAAACCCTAACTTATAATTATTTTAAAAACCTAACGTGTATATTTAACTATCGACATTTGCTACGACAAAATAAAAGCCACGCTTATGAAACCTAATGGGTCGAATTTCACAAGGAAAATATTAAACCATACATGTAAAATTTATTGAAGCCCAAGTTTTTCGCCCATGCTCTTTTCTTTGTGAACCGATTACACCATAAGCCCATGGGTGGGTTGTTGTTTCTTTTGAACCGATTACCATAAAACCCATGGGGTCGAAATGTATATATACATCACAATATCTCCATATGAAAACCCTAGTCTCAAAAAGGTCACGGCACAAAGATTTCTGGTTTTCTTTTCTTTCCATTCGGCTGCTGCTCTTTTTGGTGTTTCGGTGTGATCTTTGTTCCGAGCAGCTGCTAAGGTAATCGACTTTCTTCGTCTCAACCTTTTGTACATACAACTTATAAACACGTGAACCTGTAAGACAAGATAATAAATCATGCGTTAGAGTCTTGTGTAAATCTGTGACCATATCCCATATGTATACGTATTTGTTGTTTGCATGCGAATTCAGAAAACTCATAAACAAGTATCGAATATGTAACATGAACCGCAAATAATCATGAACATGTATCTTAATCGTAAATAAACATGAGCATGGAACTCTTAGTCTAGTTAACAAGCTGCATGTCGATAAAATACGTATCTCATTAATATGCTGTTGTAAGTTTTGTCATGTGTTGGTTTGCATGCATGAGTTTTCCTATCGAAAATCTTTTAAACCACCATGGGTGATCGAGTACGTATGGTTGGAAAGTAGGTTAGCATTGTCGTGTGGAGTAATGGTTAAGTGTTTGTGTTGTCGAGTGGGTAGCGAGTCGGGAACAAGATGAAAACTGTGATTTGCCATGAGAGTTAAGTATAGGATCGAAGCAAGGGGAAAGGGTAAATCTTTGGTCTCGTTAACATGGTTTAAATAGGTCGACGTGGTGTGGGATTATTTGTGTAAACGCATGCATGAGTTGTGGTTCATTTTCTGTTCGGTTTTTCCCACGTTCTAGCCAAAGAGATGGGTCATTAAAATCCGTAGCACGTAAATTAAATACTTGTTAATATGATACTAAAAGTTTGGGAAAACCCTAGGTCATAAATAGTAGTCGATTAGGGTTAAAAGCTGGGGGTGTTGGTTCGTTATTTCATGTGAGAGTAATAAGTTTTTGGAGGTCATTAATAACCGTTGATTTAACGTATAACTAGCTAGTATTAAGTGTGTTTGTAAACATGCGTGAGTTGTGATTTTATGCAAGGAGTCAAGAATCATGAATTAAAGTATTTTCATGCATGGTCTCATTTTAGTTGTGTTCGAACAATGTTACGTGTGAGTCTTGGTTAATCATGAAAGATATAAAAGCTTGTGTAAACTACTTTGAAAGAGAGTCCTAAAATCCGTTCTTGACATTTATAAACCTATACTTTGAAAGATGATCATATAAGTCCTCGAATAAGATATTTATCATATTAGACCCTTAAGTTTACCATTTATCATTTGTAATACATAAGTTTGGCTAATTAATGATTAAGACTCTAAAATGTTGTAATTCCGTCCGTCACTAAAATGAGAATATACTTACAACTATAAGAAGGTGAATGCGATTAATCCGTTATAACTTTAATGATGCTAATAAGTATTAAATAAATCATAATCCGTGTAGATTCGTTGGAGGAGGCGCGACGTTGTATCTTCGTGTTCTACATTTGTTTGCTTTTCTCTCATTTGCGTTAAGTACGGATATTCGACCTTTTCGGTAAAGGTTCCTCGTGACGTTTTCTTTTCGTTAGCTTTTCTATTTCAATTATTAGGGTTTCCTATGCCATTGCTATGAACCCTTTCGATTGTTTGATCTGTTGCTTGTTTGAAACACTGTTTTATTGAATCATGCAATATCCGATTTGAGCGTTATGTTAGAAAGACTTTGATATGCACAATTGTTGAACCTTGCTATATTTGATTATGAACTTCGAATTGTGAACATTTGGTTATGAAATTCGATTATGAAAGTATGACATGTGACTCGACATAAACTTGACTTGAACCTTTGAACATGAACTTTATGATATGAACTATCCGATATGTTAGCTGTTGACCTTTGTGCTTGATTATGATCCGTGTTATTTATGATAATCTGTTTGACCTAAGTTAGTTTGACACCGAGCCACTATTTCACTAGTCATGGGGTTCCATGTCCGTGTCGTGATGCACCTCGACATGGCTCTAGGCGATGAGTGATGTTCGCACATCCCTACATTATCTCGCTTATTGATAGTATGGCCACTATCCGTGCATTGGGGCGTATGGATGCATCCTAGATCGATCATTATTTGATATGTTTTCGGTGAATGATGTAGGTATGCTGTACGCGTCACAAAATTCGTAGAAGCTAGCTACTCGATTTCTTTACGAGGTTACTACGAATAAGTAGTTATTTACGATATAATAAGTTACGGGCTCGTGGTAGTTAACTAAATCCTTATTTGTTATATACGTGTTAAGTATTACATTTATGATTCGGTATTTTCAAGTGTTTATATTTATGTATTAGGTTTATTATATGTTATTGAATGGGTTTATGCTCTTATATGATTATGTAACTTCGTATGCCATGCTAGGATATGATTAATATGTTTAAATATGATTCGTATGTTGTCATCGATGTTATGTTAGTTTATCGTTATGTGAATTCGTTGATCCGTGAGATGAATATGCTAGTGTGAAATCGAGTATCCCGAAGTTTAGTATGTATGATTGTTCAGCTTAATTTTGTAAACTTGCCTATCCGTTAGTTATCATGCTTATGATTGATACGCTATGTTTAGACTTTGCTTATATTAAGGTTTGATCCGCAAATGGTTTAATTATGATGTACATTTGATAATTTGCTAATTGCTATGCTATGTCTTTTGCTTATTTAGTTATAGTTTTCCTACTATGTTTTCTATTTGCATGGTGGATCGCCATGATTTGTTCGCTATTTCACCGCTACTGATATTGAATTAAGTGTGTTAAGTGTAGATTAATTGACTTGTATGAATGCCATGTTGACTTTCTAAAATTGTTTAGTTAGCCTTTAGACTTTTCGTTTGGCTTATATATACTCTATTTTCTTGATGTGTTTGTGTTTGTTATTATTAATGTGCTATGTTTGTCCTTATCATCATTTGTTTCTTTCGGTTTACGTATATTTGTGCTTCAGCGAAATCCTCAATGATTCGTCATTCTCATTTCATCGTGATTTCGATTATTTGTATCTTTGTTCACTTTTAGTTTTTGTTTTGTTATATCATTCATCTGGGGCTTTATGGTTCAAACCGCATTCTTTTCCTGTGGCGGTATTAAGCGTTGAATGATGAACATGGGATAGTTGATCCGGGTTGAGTAGTGTGGTAGCAAGATTTGAAAATAGGGATCTTAGATTTATTTTGATTATTAAGTTATTTATATTTTCTTTTGTAAGTTTTGTAAAGGCTTACTTATCAGTATAATCTTAAGGTTCGATATACGAAACCGTATTTGTGATATCTTTCTGGCCTTGTCGGGTTGGGGTGTTACACCTCTTATCTAAAGTTATTTGTTTATGCTGATTAGTATTGTACAAATAAACAAATGTAACCTATACCTAATTAATAACATTTAAAAATGCCAATGAGATTTATTTAAGAAACCTAAATGGCCAACCTTAAAGCACTATGTGGATTGTGGACCATAGTTACGTGATCATACAGTGTTTAATCACTTGAAAAAATCTAATGGTTGTGAGATAAAGGATGTAACATGTGTTGGATGATGGAACTAGCTAGGTTATGTGGTCCATAATCACAGTAATGTTATATCCAATCAAATTCGCATTTTACTACCCATTAACCTTTTTCTAATTCTTATCGAATGTGTATCAAAATGGTATCAATTTCGCCACTCGAGTTTGAAACAAGGGTTGTTTAAGTATATAGTTAGAAAGAGACTGTACCCTCCATGAGAAATACGAAAATCGTAGCTTGAGTTGCTTTTATTGGATAGACAACCCAGTGATGACAGCGACCACTCCTCTTCCCTAACCTTTAATTGCATGTGTCATGGTTTCTACTTTTTATTGTTTAATATATATTCAAAAGCCTGTTTGAAAAATCTTGAGATCGAGACAAAGAGAAAGCTTTACACGAATGGCTAAAATTTAAAAAATGTAGGTGAGTTGGTTTTATTTTTAATTTTACACTGGACTAGCAATACACAAAATGATAACCCAAGAGATCCGCAGCAGTAGTTGTTGCTCTCGCCGGCCGACGAGACGACGTCCGCCTCTGTCACACACCGAATAAGTCATATGACCACAGCCACCTTTTTTTTACCCAAAACCCTTTACACATTGCACCAAATGACCAAATATTGGTTTTGCATGAACACTTGCGTAATATGAAACACGTACGTACATGTGACAATTTTCAACTCATGTTATGAAACACTTACATAATATGAAACATGTCAAATGGGTTGAAAGTTTCTTGGAATAGATTTGACATTTGTAATACGTAAAAAATTATATATTAATTAGAGTATTCTATAATGTAATGTCGTTTTTGTAATTATACGAGTATAATTAATTTTTTTTTCTTATTCAAAAAAGAAAAATATCTCTGAAAATGTGAACTATGCTAAAAGTCAAGCTTATGATCACCACAGCAAAACCCACTTCCAATTTGCTCCCTTAATGCTTTCCACATTTGATAAGCAATGAAATGCAGATAAGTGATGTTGTTTTACCTGTTCATCTTTTTAAGGACCAAATTTCCATCCTAAGAGTTTTGTGTTACATACCTAATTTGACTGTATTTGTCGTTATCGATAGATTTTTTCAAAAATGTTACAAAAGAGAAATGTGCTTGTGTAAATATGTCTCATTTAGGTTTTAATGATGATAAAAATATATAACGAGACATTTAAAATAGTTAGCGATAGCTCGTAACACAAAACAATACGAACAACACTTCCAACGGCGCTAGTTCAGCGATAACGGCGCCGAGCCAACGCGATGGGCCATCGTCCTACTTCATCAAGTTTTTCAAATCCATAGTTTTGCATATCCAAAGTTTGATCTTTCAATACGATTCATACATGATATTTAAAGTGTTTAATAATATCATAATTGATTTTATACTTAGAGAGCTTGCATCAAATATCGAGTCTCGTTTTATAAAACCCATTTTCAAAACATTTGCACAACTCAAAACATTTAGATTTAAGATCATTTGAGGACAAAAGATTATTTACATACTAAGGGATCAATCTCTATCATCCATTTTTATTTGATCTAATGGATGAGATTAATCCCAGCAATTTAGTAAACCCACTTTCATCCTGTTTTTTCAAATATTAATAACTTTCAAACCGTTAATCGTTAAGCGGAAAAAATATCATTGCGACGAGCGTTTAATTATCTTTCTATAGATAAGCGACTTTGATATACTTTCGACAATTTTTTTCTTCGTATTTTTCACGTATTTTTTAAGTTTTTCGTTTTTCGTTCTTCGAAATTTGCATTAAAAATCATATATGATTAAACACTAATTTGAATATCACATGTGATATTAGTTATATATCATATATGATATTAGTGTTATATCATATATGATATGTGATATCATATTAGTGTAATATCACATATGATATACATATCATATCACATGTGATATCACATATCATATATGATTTAACACTAATATCACATATGATAATCAAATTAGTATTTAATCATATATGATTTTTTCATGCAAATTTCAAGTAACGTAAAAACGAAAACGTGAAAACGAAATTTTTCTTTTTTCGAAAGTATATCAAAGTGTCGCCTATAGAAAGATAATTAAATGTTATTCGCGACGGTAAATATTTTCTCTTAACAATTAACGGTTTAAGAGATATTTAAATTATAAAAATATGTGAAATAAAAACGCTTTAATCTCAGCCTATTGATTTCTTTTTAGATAAATGATGGAGATGAGTCCTCAGATTCAAGAAAAGTTTGGTATGTCTAATAACTCTCCTCAAACATTTAATAAAACAAGTTCAACCTTACAGGTTTATAGTTCTATAAAATGGTCAAATGCAATCAAACAAAGAATGTAATCTTCATTATATCTTAATTAATTGCTAAACATGTTTATTTTATTTTAATAAAGAAATACAATCTTACTTTAAGCTTTGGTTTAAACACTTCTCATTTATGGTTAATGGATAGTTAAAAATGAAAAGTAATTAATCAAGAGCTCCATGTTTTTTCTTTATCCTAAGCATTTTTACTTCAGATAACCTTTTGGCTAATAATTTGGTCTATCTAACACTTCTTGAGGTTTTGAAATACCACTTGGAAGCTTAAAAGTGGAGTTTACATGTAGATTTTGCAAGAGGCAATGGCTAGATATTAGCAAGACACAAAAATAGCTCCAGCACGCTCGACCTGCACACTAGAGTGGCGTGTCAGCACGCCGAAAGTTCTTTGGATCTCTTGCGTTGGACCGTATATTTACATTGAAACCGCTGATTTAACTTTATTAATCACCAATATTTATAATGTACAAAGAACCCTAATGTACCATAAGCTCACAGATCAGGCTTGGGCTGACTCATCATTATATCGGTTAATACTCCCGGCTCGACGTCAATCGCGAAAGCAGCTCGGACTTAAGATATCTAAACAGTAAAGTTATAAATATTTTTGTTGACGAAAACATCAACAGCAAGTGAAAGCAAAGCAAACAAAGAAAGAGGTACTTGTCAAAGAACTTGTATATTTACCAATGATGTACATTAGGATATCAAAAGGTTTCACATTTATTCTTGAAGAAGTAACATCTTGCGGCTTATTGAATGAAGTAACACCATTGATTGAGCTTTAGTCGACTTTAGGTGGAGAAAAGTCGAGCTTTAGTCGACTCTAAGTGAATAGAAAAACATAAACCAGTAACAATGAAGGTCAAACCTTTTTTTTTTCAAGAACTAAAGATCTTGTTGTGATACGATGAAAACAGAACCAAAGAAAAAACCATTAGGTTTTGTTTCAACGAGAGTGAGGGTAGGAGGTGGTAGAAGGAGATCACCATTTGTCATTATGATGGTGGTGGAGTAGATGATATGGGACAGTAGGTTGTTTAGGGAGAAGCATAATGTATTTTTTGTGATTAATAAGCGGGTAGGTAGGGTGGAGGTAAGGTACGATCTATTGGAGATTAGGGTCTAGGACAGATTAGTTAGGCCTGGTATCATGTTAAACCGTCTATTTACATTGAAACTGCTTGACTTTAACTTTATTAACCACCAAAATTTATAAAGTACAAAAAATCCTAATGCCTAAACCTACAATTCGGGCTTGGGTCGACTCACCATTATATCGGTTAATATTGCCTATAAATATCTGCTTTGTAACACTCCAATTTTCACGATAATACTTCCGATTATATAATATAGTTTAAAAAGTCATTATATATTATAGTTTATAACTTTTCTTTACTAGAAGGACCTTCTGTGGAAAGAACTTAACGAAAAAAGAAACTTGCATGTAATAAAATGACTAACGAGGACTAACTTTACCAAGTGATGAAAGTTAGCTAAAAAGACTATCATACCCTTATGTATGAATAAGAAAACCTCTAGAGAAATTTAATTACTTAATTTATTTTAACTAACTTGGTTAAATGCCACAAAGATGATTTATTTGAGCAAGACTTAAGATTGATGAGAAAAGTTCTATACGAAACACCATTTAGCTAAAGCACAAACCAAAAGATCTCATCCATCCATTCCCTTCCATCCAACGGTGTAGATTCATTACATTTTATAAAAAAAAAAGCGGAGGCATTTAGTCTTATCACCTTCGACTAATAAATCCACAAACACACCCAAAACACACACACACACCCAACACACACACACGCTTTCTCCCCAATTCCAACACACACACATTCGACTAACCGCCTTAAATCACAAACTCTGTCAAACCCCTTCAAACCACCGCGAAATCACGTTCATTCCTTTAAAATGGACCTACGAGCTGAAATATCTCAATCTAAAGACCATTCGTCGGCGGAATCCGATCAAAATAAGCTTCTAAATGTCGATTCTGGTATATTTTTGTTAAATCAGTCTTTATTTTAAATTTTTGTGATCGATTAGCTTATTTTTTTGAATGTATTAGTTTATTTTGTTGTTGTATTAGCTTATTTTGTTACTGAATCAGCGTTTGGATTAGGTTATATCAGCGAGTAGATTAGATTTCAGGATTAGTTTTTTTTTTTTTTTTTTTTGATGTAATGAGTTTTGGATTAGCTTATTTTTGTTATGGGAATCATTCATTTGAATTAGCTTATTTTTCGATGTAGTTAGTTGTTATGCTTTTCTCAAATTGAAATAAGTTTTATAGTTTTGCTTATTTTTGGATGTGATAGACATAAGAAGATAAGCAAATGGAATTGTCGGTTGTGTAAGATTAATCCTATGGATTATCACCGAATCCCATGGGATTCACATAGAATGAGTGTTTGTATTAGCTTTTAGGAATCGATTATAGTTGCGTATTTTTACGTATTGTTTGTTAGTGTTAGGACTTTGTGATGATGAGATTGTGTTGTTGTTAGTTGCTTATATCTAATATTTGTCTCAAAACTAATATTACTTTTTTCGTCTTAAAATTGATATAGGTAAAATATTGAACCCAATGCCGTTGTCTCATTACAATCCTTTTGATATTAAGGCGAAGAAACAAGGGAATGTTACGTTGGGTCGGTGGAATCCTTATAATGATATTAAGGCGAATAAATATGGGAATAAGGTTGTTCAGGGAAAGGCGAGTAAAAAGGCGAAGAAAACATCGATTGTTGATGTTGCTAAGTTGGCGTGTGTTGTTAAGGAGAATGAGATTGTGTCGGGTGTTCAGGGAAAGGTGAGTGTTGTTCAGGAGATGAAGAATGTGCCGGATGATTCTCGTAGTATTATTTCTTTGTTGTTTCGATTTGGCTAATGAGAATGTCTTGAGTGTTGTGCTGAGAAGAATGAGAAGGAGAAGGAGAAGGTGAAGGAGAAGGAGAAGGAGAAGGAGAAGCATAAACTTCCTCCTGAAGAAAAGATGACTATTATTCTTGAAGCAAAGAAAGAATAGGGAAGCACGTGGCGCATGTAATCATTGAAGAAGTTATGTCTTTTTGAATGCTAGAACAATTTGTCCAGCTTAGGTGTTAATGGTATGGTAGACGAGATCATGTGAATGGGAACTTGTGCATGGTAGAACAATTGTCCGATTAGGCGTTAATGGTATGGTAGAGCGAGAACATGTGCATTATTTTGTCTTTTAAAACTTCAATGGTATAATGAGCGTTTGCGTGGTAGAACTATTATTTGTCTTTTTATCGATTAATTATGTGAATCCTGGATTCATTCATAATCCCAAAGGATTCTTTATGATAGACTTTTTTCCACTTAATCTTTTGAAAATATGTGTATGGTAAGAGAATATGGAAATAATCCCATGGATTCATACACAATCCATGGGTTTCATACACAATCCCATGGGATTCCACTTAATCTATTAACATATTTACGTATCCTTAGGATTCATATACAATCCCATGGGATTCATACATACAAGTAAGAAACAAGATATATTCAAGTGAATCCATGGGATTCATATACAATCCCATGGGATTCTTACGAATATAAGTAAGAAACAAGATATATTCAAAGTAAAAAGAATTTTCTTTTCAAATCATCTAAATAATCAAGTAAAGAAGAAAAATAACTAACAAAACCGAAACCGAATATAAATAATCAAGAAACTTTTGGTTTCGGCTTTACATCTACATTTGGCTTCTCCGGACAGTTGGTTTTGGCTTTTCGCCTATTCGGGTTCCCCTATGAACATATTAACATCCCGCATTTCATTCTTAAAATCAGAATCGTCCCATGAACATATTCATACCCACCCTTCATACTCGTTAGCAAGTTGTGAGCCGTGTTGGACCAATCTTGTTCTTTGCGACTTTAACAACAAACATTTTTTCCGCTTGTGTCATTCTTCTTTGCTTTTGGTAAAATGTTTGTACTCTTTTGGTATGAGCATATGGTTGTGTTTTGCAATAAACCGAACTAGCTTGTATTTTCCGAAATGACATCCAATTCTAACCTTATACTGAGCTTTACAACTGTTATATAAAAAATATATTTTAAAAACATGTTATACAAAAAATAAAATAAGAATCCACGGATTTACATTGAATCCATATGATTTCATAAAGAATCCATGGATTTACAATGAATCCCATGGATTCAACATCATTCAGTTATATATTACAAGTCTTTCAATGAATCCCATGGGATTTACAATGAATCCCATGGGATTCTTTATGAAATCCCATGGGACTCACAATGAATCCCACAGGATTTCATCTAATGTTTCATAGTATTTTCCTCTACAGAATTCCTTCTTGTACATGAGGCTTCCAATATCTTGATCCGCCTGGTGTCTCGGCGTGTTCATATAAAGTTGGTCTTGGTGATTTTATAGAATCAGATATAAAAAGCGGTTGGGATTAAGATAACTCAAGTATGAATCCTATGGGATTACGTATACATATCTATAGCTTCATGTATGAATCCTATGGGATTTTTATGAAATCCCATGGGATTCTGCATTAATCCTATGGATTTCATAAAGAATCCCATGGGATTCATTGTAAATCCCATGGGATTTCATAAAGAATCCCATGGGATTGTGTATGAATCCCATGGGATTGTGTATGAATCCCTTGGGATTCACTGTGAATCACATGGGATTCATCCATGAATCCCATGGGATCTCAAATGAATTTAAGTATCTTTTTTAGTTTACCATTAAACAACAAAATCAGAATCAGAGGGATTCATCCATGAATCCCATGGGATTCATGATTCAATGAATATACATGAATCCCATGGGATTCATCTATGAATCCCATTAATCAACAAAATCAGATTCCCAAGGGATTTTACCATCATGTTCCTTCATATCAACTTCTGTGAGTACTTCATCTACATCATCATCTGTAACGACATCATCTACATCATATGTAACCACATCATCTATGTCAATCGGTTTGTTGATGAATCCGCGGATTTGTTGACGATTCCGCGGTTGATGACGAATCCGGCGAGTTTGATGACGATTCGATGGTTTTGATGTCGATGCGGCGGATTTGATGAAGAATCTGGTTGGTTTGATGATGAATCTGTCGGATTCATTGTGATTCCGCGACGTTTGATGATTCCGACGGTTTTGATGTCGATGCCGTGGATTTGATGAAGAATCCGGTTGTTTTGTTGATGAATCCGCTTGATTCATGCCGATTCCGGCGACGTTTGATGTTTCCGACGAGATTATATGCATAGATGTGGGTTTGATTTTGATGAGAGAAAGTTAGGTAACAAATGAGATGGATCTAGATTTTTTATTGTTTTTATTGAGATAATTGATTTTACTATCTTGCCCTTCTTTATATTTTTTGGCTTCATCTAAGCCATTAGATTCAAGGTGAATGGATGGTTGAGATCTTCTCATTTGTTCTTTGGATAACATTGGTTTTGCATAGATCTCATCTCTAAGATTGATAGTTTTTTATTCACATACATACATTCATAAATAGAAAGTATAGAATGCAGCGGGATTCTCATGCAAAACGGGTAAGCGAAAAACAATCCATGCTGATGTTATCCGATAAAATAAAACCTTTACGCTATGATAATACACAATTTAACAAAAAATTGATTTTGGTGGGTAATGGGTTAATCGATTAGTTAAGCGATTAACCCATTACCCACCATATCTCATTTCTTTACTGTGGTCGTGGTTTCATGCGAAAATCTTTATTTATTTATGTTTAACCAAATTAAAATGGTTGACCATGTTTTATACATACCAAAACTATGATTCTTAGCTCTTGAAATAGGGACATTTCGTTTCATGTCGGGTTCAGAGGTTATTCGCTCTTGAAATAGATCATAATATAAATGTTGCTGATAAAATATCGGGTTCTGTGAAAACGTCTTTTGGGAGAGCTGTTAGAGGAGGTGTAGAACATCAACAACTCGTCGAATTACAGTCGGTTTTGGATTCTGTGATCCTTTCTTCAGCAACATATCGATGGTATTTTTCTCTTTCTAGTACCGGGGATTTCAGCGTGAAAGAGGTTCGATTAGCCATTGATAATATGGTTCTTCCGTCTCATGATGTGCCTACCAGGTGAGTTAAGTTTATTCCTATTAAAATCAATGTTTTCATGTGGCGTGCTCGTCGAGATTGTTTGCCTACTAGACATAATTTGGCTCATAAAGGCGTCTTTTTGGAGTCTTTATCCTGCCCGATTTGCTCTTCGGAAACAGAGGACATACATCATCTTTTGTTCAGTTGTTCGTTAGATCAGGAGGTGTTGAATCGAGTGTGTCGTTGGTGGGATCTGGACTACCAACTTTGGTCTTCGTTTTCGGAATGGGAGACTTGGTTATCTTCTATTAGACTTACGGTTCATATTAAAAGCATTTTGGAAGGAGTTTTCTATGTCTCTTGGTGGTTCATTTGGGGATTTCGGAATCGCTTTATTTTTGAAGATATCAAGCCGGTTAGATCGAGACTTTTTGATGATATTGTCTCCTCTTCTTTCCTTTGGTGCAATAGTAGAAGTAGTAGGAAATTTCCTATAGATGTTTGGCTTAAAAACCCGCACTTGATTTCTTTGTAATGTTTTTTCTAGCGCTTTGCTAGTTTTATTAATTTGCCGTTAAAAAAAAAACTATGATTCTTAGCATTCTATACTTATTATATATAAATCGTACAGAGATTAACTTGATATCATTGCTTGAGCAACTAAACAAAGGAAAATGATACTGACCACAAAAATGAAAAAGTAGTCTCTTGCAAAAATATGGTCAAGCCATTAACTAGCGCCACATCTTTTGTGGTTCGTGCATAGTGGCCTTTTTGGTCGGACAAAATATAGGCCAGTCAATAATCTTTTAATATCTTTGGCTAACACATTAGTTAATATAAGAGTCATGATTCAAAGCATTATGGTATTAGCATAGTTCAATGTATATTTTGACTATATTTATGACTGAATCATGTTTGGTTTTTTAGGAAAAGAAAAAAAAAATGGTTTCATGTGAAGGAATCATTGACATTTTCATACAAAAGCTTGAACTTAATGTCAAAAGGCTTTAGTAGAGTGTACGTGGTGCCTAAAAGACCTTTAAACCGAAAATTGCACGTTTAAGTGTAAACTGAGACATGTGTGAGATTTTTAATAGCAACCATTGATAATCTTGCAAAATTGAAGCTTGATTGAGATGGATGTATATTTCTTTAAAATTTTCCATTCCCATTTAACATGTATGGTTAAAATTACTTCTCACTTTTTTTTCACTTTAATCATTCTTTTCATTAGATCCTTTCCGTGCGTCATATGCTAATAAGTCATGTTTTTTCTTAATTCATTTGACGTCAACGTAAGTTATTAAGTGAAAAATGTTATCGAAGCTCTAGGTCTGATCCTCAGACTTTGTCGGCCACTTTGAGCCGCCACCTCAATGTCATCCCGTCAAATCCTAGCCACTGCCGTTTACCCGTGCTAAAAAAACTGTAGCCTACTGTTTCGACCATAAGTCCCAAAACTATAAGGACTTAACTGACGAGGTCAACGATCGTGACTTCGTAATTAAATTTCGAGGAAAAAACTACCAGAAGCGCAATTGTAGCCACAACGACTCGCTCACGCGCCAGAACAAACAACTGTATTCAGAAAACAACAATCGCTCAATGTTTTGCTGATAACTCAAACCACTTAGAGTTAGTTGATGTCGTTAGCGGCTGTCAACTCGTAAATTAATCCGAAGAAAAGGTTACCGGAATCGCTGCCTCCACTAGTCGGACGATCCTTTACGCGCCGTTATAAGTCCAAACAGTTGTCGAAAAGCAAACAAAATCACTATTTTCAGATTACGCGGTCGAGTACCTATCAAACTATTGATTCTTTATCACGACAAACTATCTTTAGATTTGTTTTTTATCTTTAGTTTTACTTTTAATAATTTTATTTATTCTTGGTTTGAGAACTTTCGCGATTTTATCGCTTCTAATTACGAAAGAGTATCGGTTCATAGATTAGAGGCTCGAGCCCATTTGTCGGCTTAGATCAATTAGGGTTTATGATTAAGGTTTCAATGTATCTAGCTTTATAAATATAGCATCAATAATACGTATAACCTACGCAGAATTCTATCATTCAACAAAACATCTAAAAGAGTGTTATTCATCATGGTAAAATTGAAAGGCTAAAATGACATGCTATTTTTGAAATAATAACCTATTAAAGACTATAGTTGTCAAGAATGGTAGTTCTGCAATGTAGCTAAAAAATAATTCTTTGAGGCATTAATGTTGACGTTTTGTGTTCTTTAAAATATTATGACCATTTTACCTTCGAAAAATATTTCAAAAAAAATCATAAATTTTTTTAATCTAAAAGATAAAATAAAAAAATCGCATGTCACAAAAAAAATTCTAAAAAATTAGTTTAGAAAAAATTTCAAAAAAAAAGAATTTCGAAAAAATAATTTAGAAAATTTTTTATACGTTTACTTCGTTTTATATGTTTTCACCCGCTTTTTATTCACTTTGATTTTTTTTGTCACAAGTGAATTATTTTATCGAAAATTTTTTATTACAAAATATTACAAAAAAATCAAGCTTTTTTCGCTTGTCACAAAAAAAAAAAAAAAAACATTTCAGAAAAAAAATTGAAAAAAAAGTATTTAGAAAAAAATTCAGAAAAAAATTTTGGAACAAAAATTTGAAAAAAAATTAAAAAATATATTTTGGAAAAAAATTAGAAAAAAAGTATTTGAAAAATTTTAGAAATGGTAAAATGGTCATATCTTAAAGAAAACAAAATGTCAACATTAATGTCAAAGAGTTATTTTTAGTTATTCACGCAGAAGCGATCATAGTCTTTAAAGGTTATTAAGCGCTATTTTATAGTTTTAACATCACCTCTCACAACTCATAAAATTGGTTGTTTGACCTTTTTATTAGAATACAAGATACCTAAAACAAAGAATGTTATTCATTATGGTAAATTTAAAAGGCTAAAAATGACATGCTATTTTATAGTTTTAATATCAGCTGTCACAACTCATAAAACTGGTTGTTTGACCTTTTAATTAGAATAAATACAAGATACGTAAAAACAAATAAAATGGTTAGTTGGTTACTACCAACTCAAGCCATGATATTTTATATAACTTTCTTTTTATTTTTATCTTTTTAGTGTATTTGAGTTATTGAACCCATATATAACCATCATTTCCAAATTTCTCATTTTTCAGTGATATAACAATAATTTGTACATTTACTAAATATATGCATTACATTTTGGGGACTCAAAGTTTTAGCCGTCTAAAAATGTATATTATGGTATAATTAAATTTGAAGCATCAAAATTCACTTCTAGCAATGATATATGATTTTATGTTCGAAGTGTTAAAACTAAAGGTAGGAGGTTAGAATAGTATATATATTTTTTTGATAAAGTTGATATGATATATTTTTGATCGTCATATTTACTTATCACAAAAAGTTTTGCGCATGGCATCCATTAGCTCAGCTTCAACCCTGATGATATCACATCGACATTTTATTTATACACTTGGAAACCAATAAAAAAACTCGTCACTTCCAACCATGAAAAAAACAACCATTACATACAATAACTAACAATTCGATAAAAGTTGGTTCCATATTAATAAAACAAAAGCATACCTCTAATAAAACAACTCAAGGTGGCCTAATAGCAATATAACTTATAGTTATACTCAATCATTTTAATATGTGTGAGGTTTAAAGTTTAATTCATGCCAGATGCAAACAACTTTAAAATAGTCACGCTAACTTTCTGAAAGAATAAAGATTTTACCCGGTTTGTTTCTGTGTGAAGTTCGGTTCAAACCCCATGGAACGGTTAGAAAAAACAAGAACATACCCTTTATTTTTTAAATAAACTAATAAAAAAGAAAATAGTGACGTTATTTAAAAGTTAGTTAAAGTTGACACCATTTTTCGGTATTACCAACTAAATGATCATACATTGATAGAAACATCTTCCTATATAAACACCATAACACACGTTCAAACAATCCATCCTCCTTAACTTCAAACACACAACAACAACATTAAAAAAACATTAACAACCTTAAGCCATAATGGTTGTTAACATGAAGAAATGGGTACCATGGTCACCACTTTCATCAACTAAGTTCCAAGCAAAGATCACCATACACCATGTCCAAGACTTGTCAAAAAGTGGTCAAGAGTGTTCGAGCTTGAGTGTTGAAATTGAGTGGAAAGGGTCGAGTAACCGGATTAGTTTTAAACGAGGGAGTGTGAAGAGGGATATGACAAAAGGTGGAGTGGTTAATGATGATGGTGTTGTTGTATGGAATGAAGAGTTTGATCATGTTTGTGATTTGCTTCGAGTTGGTGTTAATGATGGAGGATTTTGTCAATGGGATGTTGGATTCAAGGTGTTTAATGTAAGTTATGACATGACTTTTTTATGTTTTGTTTTTACATTTTTTTGGGTTAATCATATATACTAAATAGATTTTTGAAAACCATAATTAGCAAAATGCCCTTAGTTTTGATGATATGATGGAACCTCTTGATTTCAAAGAGTTACGGATTAGATTTATATGAAATAGTAAATGTTGAGTTTCTATGTGTGACCTTTTTCATAGTATAGTTGTTTAAAGATTTCTGGATCATGCTGATTTTTGTTCAGGGCTTAAAGCAAGGACCAAAAGGACGTGGTAATGTTGTTGCAACTGGATCGTTGAACCTTGCTGAATTCGCTTATGCTGAGCAGGAAAAGGCGACAATTAGTATTCCTCTTTTGGTGCCTAGTGGCATTGAGTGTAGTCCTATACTCTCGGTAAGCAACCCTATCAATTGCATCTCTTTGCTATATTAAATCATGCTCACAAGAGGTAGCAAAATAGGCAGATCAGATTGGACTATAAATAAACTTTGGACAACTTTCGACAACCTTCCTTCTAAGCTGCTCTTTTTATTTTTACATGTTTGACCCGTTAAAGATAAAACATAATTTATTCTTAAGGAATGAATCAAAGTTTCTACCTTGAGTCCGCACCTGATAGTCAAGATTCTAATATGCAGATATCACTTAGCCTCCAGGAGCTGAGAATCGAACATGACAGTAAAGAAATGACACAAAGATCTGTTATGCCTCTTATTGGAGACGAGCCTTTCAGTCTTAAAGCTGGTTTTAAGAAGGTCAAGATCTTCAGAGCATTCTCTCCTAACCGGGCTAAAAAATCATATAGTGAAGAAGGGAGCAGTGATGGGAAAAGCTCGGTCAGAAGTTCAGACTATCCATTTGACTCGGACTCATTTGACGGAACAGATGAAACTGATTCTGAAGAAATGGATAATACTGATTTTACTATTAAAAAATCTTTAAGCTATGAAAATTTGGCTTATGCAAATCATGTTGGAGGATCATCCATAGGGGACCGGATATACTACCAAAGCTATAACTCAAAAGCTGGTGTTGTAAGTGTACCTACAACTGATCAGGCCGAGAGACAAATACCAAAGCGTAGCATCTTTCCATGGAGGAAAAGAAAGTTGAGTTTTAGATCGTTCAAAGCTAAAGGAGAGCCACTTTTGAAAAGAGATGTTCGAGCAGAAGGTGGAGATGATATCGACTTTGATCGTCGAACGTTCACATCATCAGACGAGTCCTCATACGGGGTAAGTTTCATCAAATTTTTTAGCACTTTTACTTCTGAGTCCGGGTTATCTTTTTTATCACTATTGCGTCGAAAGTTTCTCAAACTTTATTTCTAGTTGCCTAAAACCTCATTATTTAATACAAAATATATTTATTTTGGATTAAATGTGTTTCTGAGCAATCCAGATGCATCCCCTTTTTACTCATACAAAGAAGTACCTGTTTTGACCCTTACGAAATGACCCATTTTGATGATTTTCCTTTTAATCCTTATTCGTTCTTCCCATTTTTAACGTACTTATAAACATGACAGTGGCACAGAAGTGATGAAGGGTCAACAACAAGTAGATCATCAATCTCTGAATTTGGAGACGACAATTTTGTTGTTGGTAAATGGGACAACACAAAGTAATAAGTAGAGACGGGCTCATGAGTCTCAAACCCAAGTTTTCTTTGCTTCCTTTGACCAAAGAAGCGAACGTGCATCAGGTGAAAGTGCATGCACGTCTTTAGTCGCCACCATTGCCACTTGGTTCCAAAACAACCATAATCAAATGCCCATAAAATCAGAACTTGATACCTTAGTTCGTGAAGGTTCATCAGAATGGAGACCTTTGTGATAATGAAGTTTACAGAAAACGCTTCCGGATAAGCACTTTGACCTTGAAACCGTCCTTGAAGCCAAGACTCGTAATCTTGAAGTTGTACCTGAGAAGTCTTTTGTTGGATTCTTCCAACTTGAAGATGACGTTTTCGACTTTCTTGATGGAGCTATGTCGTTTGATAACATATGGGATGAGATTAGTCAAACGGAGTCAAACCATGTTTATATTGTTAGCTGGAATGACCATTTTTTCATCTTGAAAGTTGAACGTGATGCATACTATATCATTGACACATTGGGAGAGAGGCTATACGAGGGCTGCAACCAAGCATACGTCTTAAAGTTTGACAAAGACACTACAATCCAAAAACTACCCGTTGACTCACAAAAGTCAAATAAAAAAGTTGAACATTCGTTGGTGTCGAAAGGTAAAGAATCGTGTAAAGAGTATATTAAGAGCTTTTTAGCAGCAATTCCGTTGAGAGAACTGCAATCAGATGTCAAGAAAGGGTTGATGGCAGCATCAAGTCCTCTTGTGCATCATCGGCTACAAATTGAGTTTCATTATACCAAGTGTTTGGAAGTGAACACTAATATGTCGACTATCGTAGTATGATATATTTGTTAACTGTTCTGTAGATGTTTTTGTATTCTTATAATGTTCTTCCATTTTTTCCCATGTTAGAGTTCCTATTTTTGAATGATGAGATTAGCAGTAAGAATCCAATATCAGGGCTAATGGCATGTAAATGTTCATAATTGTCACTTGTTCCTTGTATATGTATCAAACAAAAAATGTTGCAATTATCTATCTTATACGGAGTACTTGCTTTTTGGACATTTTTTGTGTAGAGTTTGACCTCTTTAGCAGGTTCAGGTCACTTTTTTTTTTTTTTTTTTTTTTTTTTTTTTCAATTGCTTTGCATGAACCACATAGCATAATTTTGTATTGACAAATAGGAAATTTCAAAGAAATGCAGAAAAAAGCACTTTTCATTTCTCGAAAAACAATGCGGAGATTGATGATATACCGTTCTTAACAGTCAATTCAACTTAACAGTCAATGATTTCTTCTCATAATAAAGGTTTTGAATTGAACTACCAGGACCAGTATAAATGCTCACCCGCCCCAGTTAGTTCTAACATCCCACCATGTTGTGTTGGAGTTGGG
This sequence comes from Chrysanthemum lavandulifolium, assembly GCA_022545495.1. Lineage (NCBI taxonomy): Eukaryota > Viridiplantae > Streptophyta > Magnoliopsida > Asterales > Asteraceae > Chrysanthemum > Chrysanthemum lavandulifolium. Next base: position 55,440,031 of record CM040244.1, read on the forward strand.
AGGCCTTGGAGCATACTTAAATCTGCTTCTTGTTGTATATCTTCATCACAAATTAGTCTTACACCAAACTCCTTCACCTCAACATCTTGAAACAAAATGTTACAAAATTCTTTGCTTCAGCCCAACCCATCTATCCCTCCTATAATGCAACCATATCATATATGAAGCTTGGATTCCTGTCACCTCATTTTTCAAAACTCCTTCGAGACACGTGGAAAGTAGTTTGCTCTAGTTAGAAAGCTCCATCAAAGTTCTTTACAGAGTATCCTTTAAATTTGAGAGGCTTTTGCACTTGAAAACAACACAAGTTCCAAATCCCTAAACTTATCATAACACCAATCTGATGGTAATTCAACCTTTACATGATTTTCCGTACTTCTATTTGTAAACCACTCTGGAATGCTATTCCCATGATATCCTATATCTAAAAAATTAAAGCCAGTGTCTTGCAAGAAAAATTCACATCTTTTAGTCTGGATGCCTAAATACCCGAGGAAAGCAGAAAGCTGGCGAACAGAGCTTTGGGAAGTTATAGATGAGTCAAGACACTGAGTCTTCGATATAGACCCCTCGCTATCAATAATAACATTCTTAAACAGCTTTGGACAATTTCGGAGACCATTGACATTATTCCTGAATGAGTCTTTACATGATTCTGACACTTCTCTTAACGAGGTGCAATCAGATGCACTAATATTCCATACACTAGGTGGAAGTTCGGGAAACACTTCCAGCTGCTTGCAACCATCAAGTTTAAGCTCTTCAAGATGAGAAAGTTGACTGAAACTTCCAGGCAAGCTAGTAAAATTGTTCCCTTCTAAGTGTAGTTCCTTTAGACATGATAAGCCTCCAATGGTCTCAGGCACTTCTAATAAATTGCAATAGCTGAAATTCAGAGACTTTAACATATGTAAAGCTGCCAAGGAACGTGAAACTGATCTTTGGGGATGTTGTTTACTTAGCAAACCAAAAGGATTGGTGAATGAAGTCCACCATCTAGGTTGAATCCTACTTTGGCCACCGAATGACAATGATTCAAGGTTTATTAGAGAGGATACAAAAGAAGGAAGTTCTGTAATGGCAGTTCTGTCAACATGAAGCTCCGTTATGCTTTTGATCTGACCCAACGCTTCAGGGAGTTGGTCGACTTTTAGGCACCCCGTTAGATTCAAAACTTGAAGAGCATCCATTTCCACTCTACTTGGAAAATTCTGAAGTCGTTTGCAATCTCTCAGATTTAACACAACAAGCCTCTTGAGCATTCCAATTGAGGGATGAACGCTAACCAAATTCACACATCCTTCAAGACTTAGCTCTTCTAGATTTGAAATCTCTGAGAAGTCAGGGGTGGTTGTTAGGTTACGACAGTACCTTAGCTTCATTACTTTCAACCTTCTAAAGCACTGACATCGATAAAAAAAGAAAGAAGAAGAAGATAAATTCTCGGATCATTAGGTATCAAATAGGAAAACATGTGTATACAAGGAAATACCTTAGGTGTTATCCAAAAATGTTTTATGTTGCTATAAGACAGGTCAATGGCCACAATGTTTTCTGGATAGAAATCTGAAGGTAAGTACTTGAAAGGGCATCCATGCCAATAACACAAGCTTAGCTCATTGGACAAATAATCCAAATTTCCTGAGAAGATCACATTGTGGCCCTTCAATTCAAGTTTCTGCTCAAATACTATTTCCTTTTGATAGATTTTCAGGATCCGCAACTTTTTCATATGTGCAAAATCATTAGCATCTATGTTAACCTTTTGACTAAATTTATCTAACGAAAGGACTAGAACTTCAACCTCTTCAGTTCTTGCCACCTCGAACAACAAAAACATGTAACTCAAATTAAAAACAGTGACATATGCAATTGCTTATACTTTTATATTAATATAAAGGAAAAGAATCATATGCTACTTTTTACCTTATTTTGACCTGATATATCATAAACGCTAGATGAAATCAACAATCTTCTCTTCTTCCCAGGCATGATAGATTCTTCACGAACAATTGCCATTGCCATTGCGTGAATCAAGTCATGCATTTGAAGTGACATATTGCTAGAGATTGTGATTAATGACTTATCAACTAGAACTCTCATGTTTGAATCAGCAAAAAAGTTACAGCCATCTAATATGCTTGTTACAAAATCACTGTTATCTCCAATGAATACACATGCAATATCAAGTAAGATATTTTGTTGCTGGGGGTTTAGCGCATCGTAACTTAAACGAAGCACACTTTGTATCTTTTCATTCGGATGTAACTTAAGCCTATCTAGTTCACTAACCCACTGACCTACAGTTTTGCCATATAAAAAACGACCCAAAACTTTGAGGGCCAGAGGGTGACCTTGCACGTATTTCACAACTTTCTCAGAAACTTCTTTGAATCCTGTAGAAGGATATTTTTCCTCAAAGGCGAAGGAATAGAAAAGCTCAAGAGATTTATCCCTATTTAGAAATTCCATGTCATGGATTTCATTGACTCTATGAGATCTTAGCAACTGTTTATCTTTACCCGTGAAAATAATCAAACTTCCTGGGCAAACCATGTAGGTGAACCCGCTAGTGCTTCTAACTGCTCATGATCATCCACATCATCCAAAACAAGGAGGACCGGCTTACATGATATCCTTTGCTTTATTACCATAGCTCCTTCAGCAACACTTGATATTTTAAAATTTTCTGTTTTCATGATCTTTCCAATCATTTGCATTTGGACTTGAGTTAGGTCTTGTTGTTTTCTGACGTCCTCACAAAAGCAACGTCCCTCAAAGTGGACGTACATCAAGTTATAAATAGCTTTGGCAAGGGTCGTCTTTCCTATTCCGCTTATACCACATATTCCAATCATGTTAACCTTATCAGACCCAACGAGCGTGACAAGTCTAATTTGTCGAGTGGATATCTATGCCAACAAGATATTCACCAACATGCAAGGGTCCGTCACATAATTTATTGAGGATTTCTTTGGAGATGCACGTCAATGAACTTAGACTCATACATTTAACCGTAAAGACCAAAAAAATGAAAATACCGAGAGTTAAATTTTAGTTGAGCTACGAGACTAATCGGTTTGTGAGAAAACAAGCAACATAAAGATAATTGCGAGAAAAAGAAATTTACCCATTTGTCATGTCACGGAGATCCCATCCGATAAGTTAGCCGCCATGGATAAAGCTTCTTCCATTTATCCACCTCTTGTCTATTTAATACATCATGTTTGGCAAATGCTTTTGCATAACTCCTTTTCTGCTTCCTTACCACATCGGGCTTGGCATCATAAAATATAATCCGAACCTCATGTTTGGGATCTTCAATCTGCTTGCACTCAAGTATCTTCACAAGTTCCCTCAGACACCATGTTGAAGAAGCGTAATTTTTGGAGAAGATAACTATCAAAACCTCGATTCTTCAATGGCTTTGTAGAGATGAGGAGATATCTCTTCTCCTTTAGGCAATTCGTTATCATCTCTAAAAGCAAAAATTCCTTTTTGCTTGAAATCATTAAATAGATGATCCATGAAGTTTCTACGGATATCTTCACCTCTAAAACTTACAAACACATCATATTTCCATCGATGGGCAATGGAAGAAGCAGCCATGATCAATGATATGAAAGCTGGATTTCCATGTGAAAGATTAGCCCAAAATAATAGTGTACTAAAAATGTAATGTAATAAGTAGACGCAAAACCAATTATATAAAAATGGACTATTGTTAAGTAATAAAGATGGACTATTTATAGTAATAAAGATAGACTATTGTTGTTTAGAACCTTAAATAGATGATTGCCAAAGCTATTATTGATATTTTTAATCCCCAAACATAGAAAGAGTCATGAGTTACTTCATACATATACATCAATGTTTATGAAATCTGTTTTCTAATCTGCCCGGCCGAGCTTCCGGTTCCTGGTTTAACAGTGGGTTCAACCGGTTTTTACCCATAAGGCCATAACCAGCTTCTGGTTACAGAAATATATGCATGTTGACTTTCCAAAAGTATCCATAAGACCATAACTATAAGTTTATGATGATTTTGATTTACACCACTACTGAACACTTAAGATATTTGGGATTACTAGCTAGGGAGTTTAGGATGACTAGTTGACTACTAAATCATTTTGAAACTATGATCATGATCTTAGTACATAATATATTTACTCTTTCTAAAGATAAACATACAGCAAGATGCAAAAAGGATTACCCAAAAAACTAGGAAATAAACAAAAGAAGCGTGTACAAGGAATGGTCGAATGGATGACTTACAAGTTTTCCAATGGGCTAAGAAGCAGAGGACATGAATGCAATCAACAATGGAAGAACAGGTCTCCATGTGTTTTCATATTCAGAAGTCAACTTTAATATCCACAAGTTACACTTCTAGTCCCCAACTTTTAGATAAACTGAAACTTCAGTTCTTATATATAGTTTGGACATTTAGTTGTGGAATTCTGATTATAAATGTGAACATTAGAGCGTGTTGGGACTTGGATAAATTCATAGAAAGGAAAAATGTTCGCTTATAATAACTTAAATAGTATAACTATAACTAGTTATAACTCTCTTGCACGCACGAGATTTGAACATAAATTATTTTAATTTAGATATCATGCATGAGTTTTTTTATATATTGTCTGTTTTTATCCGATATGTTTGCTTAAAAATAACACCCGAACTCAACTCATTTAGAAATGTCACATTTAGAGTATAATAGAGCAAATAAAGAAATCCAATTTAGCTTCAGATTCGTTTAGCTCAGTAAATGCATATAGGAAAAGGATCACTTAAACATATAAGATAAACTTTTATTATTATATAAGATAATTACCAATTTAAAAAATATAATATTTTCTAATAATATTCTAATTTTTTTCAATAAGTAATTGAATCAAGATCAAGCCCGACTCACCTCATAGCGGGCGTCCAAACATGGAGAGCCAGATGGGCTTGCCATCTAGCTCATGGTTTAAGCCCAATACTTATTAATTATTATAGTTGATTAAGCCAAATCTTATTTTCGCTTAATAGATCATTTATGCATTTACGATAATACATAAAACTGAAATTTCATGTTATTGTGTGTGACTTCATGGTCTCATATATTAATAGCAGTAGTTAATTATGTTATATTATGCATATAATGATGCAGTGTTTTAGTCAACGTATCCTAAAAAACTACATATGCATGCATATGAAATAATCCCTCCTTTTATACAAATCAAGCATAAAAAACATCGACATGATTTATGTTTTGAAATTGTTTAGATCTTAACCACAATTCAGTTTCATAAAACTCAATGATAATGCACCCCTAAGCAAAGGTTAACGTCAGAGTTGAAGATCTACACAAAGATTAAATATGGAACAAATAAGGAGAAAGTACCTTCAATCGATTTCTTATATTTATTTCCCCAATCCCACACAAAAATACACTAAATCCGGTTGAAGTATTGAATTTTATTGATGATAATAAACAGTGTCACATAAGTGTGTGGCGAAATGTTTTTTTTTTTTCTTTTTCTTTTTTGGAACTTGTCTTATAATTGTATTTCAACAAGTTGTGTGTTGTAATTATATTTGCCTTAAATATTGGAGAAAGTTTTGTTGATAACTATTGGGAAGATCAACTACTATTAAAATTATTCTGAAAATAAGTATCAAATAATATCGTAAATAAGTGGTATGTTAGTAGATACCAAATCCCCTACCTATACCATATTTGTTCAACTCACATGTATAAAAACAAAGTCAAACAACTTTCTTTAGCACTAGCTGAAAAAATAAAAGAATAGAAAAATGTGTCTTCAAACTCTTTACAGAAACAATCTAATTCACCAAATGCACCAGATGACAACGATTCTCCTTGATCTCTTCATTGGTTAGCATAGTTCTTACTTAATCATTCATATTAATTGTAAAATGGTAAATTCATATCTTAGACATGTTACTTAGTTTTTTAACTTAATTATAGTTAAATTAGCCAAGTAAATGGGAACAACAAGCTGCTACGTCCTTTTATTTGGAGAATTTAAAAAAAAATAAATAAATAAATAATAAAAAAGGGCTTTAAATTAGCGAGTGCTTTTGAGTCAGCCCATCTTGACCTTATCATACGAACTAAAAAATGACGGCTTCCACACCACGCTTGTTACTTTTACTTAATGATAATGTTGCTATTAAAAAGGTCTTTTGAGTTATATTATCCCAATCATGATTGCCAGGGTCTAAGTTTAAGTTGTTTTTGAGCTTTGAGGGATGTGTCTCTTCTTGATTCTGTACTTACGGAAACATCACTGAAGGTGGGTTAGCATAAGAGGTACTAAACCTAAGGCTTCTGGTCTAGTGGTATGTGAGTTGCCCATCAACCTAGAGGTTGTTGGCCATGGCTGAATGTGTTTCTGTCTACGACATTGGAAAATTTTAATTCATGCTCTGTTCTAGGAAAAGCTCGAAACACCACAGTCTGTAGCTGGCCATGGCTGAATGTGTTTCTGTCTACAACATTGGGAAAATTTTCCAAAGGTAGAACACTAAGCGTGTTTGCAGCCTGAAAAATCAAATAGTGTTGAGAGATACACAAACATGGCAATTTAGGAATGTTTATTTGCTACATATGCATTACTCCAAAACACTTACTCTGGTATCCAGCATTTTCAAATTTGGACATCCACGAATCATTTCAATGATGAACGATAACATAACAATATTCCCAAAATCGACATGGGACAGCTTAAGGTTAATCAGGGATACAAAGGGCACATTCATCCTAGAATTAGCTTCCCGTATCAACTACAACAAGTTTTAAAGATTAAATGTCATTACTGTTACACATTTCTTTAACATTGTAAAATCATAAGTGTAAAACTCAAATTGTTCTTACCGTGCAATCATCAAAATCCAATGTAAGGGTCTCAAGATTTTGAAGTCTTGTCAGGTGAAAGATATCGGATGTTGTGATTGTCGTCACAACATTATAACGACCGAATCTCAAATCTAACTTCCTCAAATTCCTAACTTTTGCAATATCCCATAGTCTCATCTCGTTTGTACTAGGACGATTCATTTTAAGAGACTCAAGTGAGGGACAACCAGCAATAAAGTCCCAAACTGTACCACTTAGAAAATTGACATGAATCAATTATAAGCTCAGTAGATTTGGAAAGCCATGAAAATATTCCAAACTAGCCATACCACAAACATGAAGTACCAGATGTTTCAACTCGCTACGAGAGTAAAGTTGGGTTGGGAACGTAACTGGTTCACCATACCAGTTTGTAATAATCAGCTCCTCAATTCCATGCTCAGCCAAAAACAAGAGCCAATCACGAATCTCTTCATAATGAAAGTTGTCTATTCCAAGCATTGATCTTGGCTCTACAGCGAAGACAAACTTTCTTATTGGACCCATAAGCCGATTTAAGAGTCTAGTAACAAGCCTCCCATCAAACTCATATGTTAAATAATAAAAGAAATCCTCATCAACTATGACATCGGTGAGCAAAGTCCACTTAGACCTCCAGTTTCGCGCTAAACTAGAGGTTCTCACCGCTTCTAACAAAGGCAACCGATTCAAAATGTTAGTGATCACTACATCTGGCATGTTGCTAATACGATCGATCGACATGGTTTTGTTGGAAGTTGGGTTGGTCTTTTGAGTTCTGGAAATGAGGATTTAGATTCGGATTTCGATTTTCAGTTTATCGTTTCTGGATAATGGTGTATTATGATTGGTAAAGTTGTTTGTTGGGTGGGTGTATTGGTTCGCGCGAAATTAAATGCAAGCGTATCAGGGAAGAAACGGCTAGTAGGCATAATCACAATTGGTCCCTGGGTTGAAGGTTGGGTCAAAATTGTGAATGGTCTATTATACCCTCGAAGTAAAGCCAGAAAATTAAAGTTGACTATGGCAATCCTGGTCAAGGGACGAGTTTGGCATTTAAAGCCCAAGTTTTGGACCTCCGGCGATGATAACGCCCAGCTTTGTCCCATCGTGAAGCTTATGACCAAGTTTAGGGACCAACGGTGTATTTTAGTCTATTATATATTATAGTTTATAACTTGTCTTTACTAGAAGGACCTTTTGTGAAAAGAACTTAACGAAAAAAGACTATCAAACCTTTATGTGTGAATAAGAAAACCTCTAGAGAATTTTAATTACTTAATTTATTTGAACTAATTTGGTTAAATGCCACAAAGATGATTTATTAGAGCAAGACTTAAGATTGATAGTTTTTTATTCAAATACATGGACGGAGCATTATAGGGGCAGGGGTGGACCCTGGCCTCTCCAAAAATTTCTGCCCTATTTGTAATTTATTTAGTGACCTAGTATTAAAGTTTTTGATTTTACAGATTGGCCCTTTTAAAATTGAAATTTGTTATTTCAGCCCCTCTAACAAATTGGTTCAAGCTCTATCCTTGTTCACATACACACATTCATAAATAGAAAGTATAGAGTGCAGCAGGATTCTAATGCAAAACGGGTAAGCGAAAAACAATCCATGTTGATGTTATCCGATAAAATCGAGCCTTTTCGCTATGATATACACAATTTAACTTGTGGTTCTTCGAAGGTTTCCAAACTACAATGAGATTCGTATGTGTTGTTTAAAATAGATTTCAGGGGAATAAGACCTATGAAACAACCTTGGAAAATAAAAAGTAAAACCTTAGACCGATTAAGCAATTAACCCACCATATCTCATTTCTTTACATCTTGTGGTCATGGTTTCATGCAAAAATCTTAAATTATTTATTTTTAACCAAATAACAATGGTTGACCATAATCTATGTTTCTTAGCATTCTATACCTATTATATATAAATCGTACAGAGATTAACTTGATATCATTGCTTGAACAAATATACAAAAGAGAATGATAGTGACCACAAAAATGAAAAAGTAGTCTCTTGCAAAAATATGGTCAAGCCATTAACTTGTGCCACATCTTTTGTGGTTCGTGCATAGTGGCCTTTTTGGTCGGACAAAATATAGGCCAGTCAATAACCTTTTAATATATTTGGCTAACACATTAGTTAATATAGGAGTCATGATTCAAATCATTATGATATTAGCATAGTTCATGATATGTTTTGACTGTATTTGTGACTGAATCATGTTTGGTGTTTTAGGAAAAGAAAAAAAATGGTTTCATGTGAAGGAAGCATTTACGAAAGTTTGAACTTAACTATCAAAAGGCTTTAGTAGAGTGTACGTGGTGCCTAGAAGACCTTTAAACCGAAAATTGTACGTTTAAGTGTAAACTGAGACATGTGTGAGATTTTTAATGGAAACAATTGATAATTTATTTTTCCTTCCTTTTTACGACATGTAATTTATTTGAACCAATTTATTTTCATAGAAATACAATGTATCATAATGTGTTGTGTTATATGCTAATAAGTCATGTTTTTAGGGCTAGATGCGCAGTTTGTTGCTCGTTTGCCTTGCACCTTTATGTAAATCGAAAGAATATATTGATTCAGTTGACGTCAACGTTAGTTATTAAGCGAAAACTATTATCGGAGCTCTATGTCGATCCTTGGACTTTGTCGGTCACCTTAAGCCGCCGCCTTAATGCCACCTTGTCAAATCCTAGCCGCTGCAGTTTATCCATGCTACAAAAAAAAAATGCAACCCGCTGTTTCGACCATAAGTCCCATACTGTAAGGAGTTAACTGATGAGATCAGCAGTCATGACTTCGTAATTAAATTCCGGGGAAAAGCATATCAAAATCGCAATTGTAGCCACAATGAATCACTGTCACGCACCGAAACAAGCCGTTGTATTCAAGAAACAACAATCGCTCAGTGTTTTGCTCATTACTCTAGAACCACTTAGAGTTAGATGACGGCGTTAGGCCACCAACTTGTAACTTAATCCGAAGAATACGCATCGTTATAAGTCCAAACAGTCGTTGAAAAGAAAACAAAATCACTATTTTCGGATTACGTGACCGGGTACCTGTCAAACTATTATCAATATAACTATCTTTAAATTTGTTTTTATCTTTAGTTTTACTTTTTAGTAATTATATTTATTCTTCAATTCGAGCTTTCGTGATTTCGTCGCTTTAATTGCAAAGGAGTATTAGGTGATAGATTAGAGGCTCGAGGCCGTTTATGGGCTTAGGTCTAGGGGTGAAAACGAGCCGAGCCGAGCCCGATCCTGCCAGAGCTCGAGCTCGGCTCGTTTTAGATTTTAAAAAGCTCGAGCTCGAGCTCAACTCGTTTTGAGCCTTAAATTTTAAGCTCGAGCTCGGCTCGTGGTATGTTATATAGGCTTGGGCTAGGCTCGTTTATACGATTTGGCAAAGAAAAGTTAAAGCTTGGCTCGAGCTCGAGCTCGGCTCATAATTTATCTGTATTGAGCTCATTAATAAGCTCGAGCTCGGCTCGTATATATGTTTAATACTAAAAATATCATAATGTCGTTTAGGCTTGCGAGCTAAAACGAGCTTTGTATGTAAAGCTCGGGCTCGAGCTCAATTAATAAACGAGCTGCAACTTAGGCTCGAGCTCGTTTAGGCTCGACTTGTTCGAGCTTTTTACCGATCCGATCACAAGCTTATCACGAACGGCTCGGCTCATTTCCACCACTACTTAAATTAATTAAGGTTTATGATTAAGGTTCCCATATATCTAGTTTTATAAATATCGTATCAATAATACGCATAACACACGGAAAATTCTATCATTCAACAAGAACACATCTAAAAGAGTGTCATTCAACATGGTAAAATTGACAGGCTAAAAATGACATGCTATTTTATAGTTTTAATATCAGCTGTCACAACTCATAAAATTGGTTGTTTGACCTTTTAAGTATAATACAAGATACCTAAAATAAAGAGTGTTATTCATCATGGTAAAATTAAAAGGCTAAAAATGACATGCTATTTTTATAGTTTTTAATATCAGCTGTCACAGCTCACAAAATTGGTTGTTTGACCGTTTAATTAGAATACAAGATGCATAAGCCATGATATTTTATATAAATTCCTTTTTATTTTATCTTTTTAGCATTTTATTTGAGTTATTGAACCCATATATAACCATCATTTACAAATTTCTCATTTTTAGTGATATAACAATATTTTGTACATTACTAAACTAGACGAGTACTCGTGTATAGAAACGGAATTTTATAGCTGCATAAGTTTTAGTGATAAAAAAAAAGGTTTATGGGTTATAAACGAAAAATAGTAGAAGTTTGAGGATTTGAGGATTAAAAATAATGTTCTGAAACCCGGTTCGACCCGGGTGGTTCAAACGGTTGAACCGTTCTGGTCGAAAAACGGATCATTTAAACCGGATCATTCCAACGGGTTGGGTCGAAAAAACGAGTCAAAAACCGGGTCAACCTACCGGGTAATGCGTTCCGGGTCAACTCGATTTTCGATATGTATTAAAAGTTTTCTTTTATTTAAAACATATGTTTTCAACATTTATTATTTTTTGTTTCAACATTTCTTGTTAATTTTTTCAACATTTCACTTTTCACTTTTCACTTTGACCATCTTTATTTTTCAACATTTTCTTTTTAATTTTTTCATCATTTCACTTTATTAACTTTTTTACTTTTCATTTTGATCATTTTATTTTATACTAGTAGTTTGTTTTATATTAGTAGATAGTATAGATATAGATATATGCATTTAACTTTCGGGGACTCAAAGTTTTAGCCGTTTAAAAATGTATTGTATTATGGCATAAATTTGAAGCATTAAAATTCACTTCTAGCAATGATATATATATGATTTTATGTTCTAAGTGAGTGTTAAAACTAAAGGTAGAAGGTTAGAATAATAGTATACTTTTTTCTTTATAAAGTCGATATATTTTTGACCATCATGTTTACTTATCACACAAAGTTTTGCGCATGGCATCCATTAGTTCAGCTTCAACCCTGACGATATCACATCGACATTTTATTTATACAC
>CM040244.1:55452081-55512487 GCA_022545495.1 Chrysanthemum lavandulifolium
ATAAAATCGGCGATCAATCATGTTTGATTCTAACTTGAGAATCGTGATTCTTCGTTTTTGTAATTATACGAGTTTTTTTTTTTTTTTTCCTAATTCAAAAAAGTAAAATATCTCTTAAAATTTGAACTATGCTAAAAGTCAAGCTTATGATCACCACAGCAAAACCCACTTCCAATTTGCTCCCTTAATGCTTTCCACATTTGATAAGCAATGAAATATAGATAAGTGATGTTGTTGTTGCATGTTCAACTTTTTAAGGACCGAATTTCCAACCTAAGAGTTTAGTGTTACCTTATTTGACTGTATTTGTCGGTATCTATAGATTTTTTCAAAAATGTTACAAAAAAGAAATGTCTTACTGCAAATATATACATATATCTCATTTGAGTGTTGATACTCACACCACAACTTTTTATAATTTCACCACAATCATGATTACAAGATTGTGACATCGTGCTTATACAAACATGCAAGTGGTGTAACTATCAAATAAAATGGTGTGAGTATCAACACCCATCTCATTTAGATTTTTATGATGATAAGAATATATAATGAGACATTTAAAATAGTTAGCGATAGCTCGTAACACAAAACAACACGAACAACACTTCCAACGCGTTAGTTTCGCGCGATAGCACGCCGAGCCAACGCGATGGGCCACTGTCCCACTTCAGCAAGTTTTTTTCAAATCCAACGTTTTGCATATCCAAACAATGTTGGATCTTTCAATATAGATTCGTACATGATATTTAAGGTGTTTAATAATATCATAATTGATTTTGAACTTAGAGAGTTTGCATCAAGATATCGAGTCTCGTTTGTAAAACCCAACTCAAAACAATTTATAAAACAAGTTCAACACTTACAAGTTTATAGTTTTATAAAATGGTCAAATGCAATCAAACAAAGAATGTAATCTTCATTATATCTTAATTAATTGCTAAACATGTTTATTTTATTTTAATAAAGAAATACAATCTTACTTTAAGCTTTAGTTTAAACACTTCTCATTTATGGCTAATGGATAGTTAAAAATGAAAAGTAATTAATCAAGAGCTCCACGTCTTTTCTTTATCCTAAGCACTTTTACTTCAGATAACCTTTTGGCTAATAATTTGGTCTATCTAACACTTCTTGAGGTTTTGAAATACCACTTGGAAGCTTAAAAGTGGAGTTTACATGTAGGTTTTGCAAGAGGCAATGGCTAGATATTAGCAAGACACAAAAAAGCTCCAACACGCTGGACCCGCACATTAGCGTGCCGTGCTAGCGCGCCGAAAGTTGTCTTTGGATCTCTTGCCTGTTGGATTGTATATTTATATTGAAGCTGCTTGGTTTTAACTTTATTAATCACCAAACAACGAACCCTAATGTACCCTAAGCTCACAGATCGGCCTTGGGCCGACTCATCATTATATCGGTTAATACAACCCCGCAGTTCGAGCGGCGAAATCGCGAAAGATCAGACTGAAGATATCTAAATAGTAAAGCTATAAATATTTTTGTTGACGAAAACATCCACAGCAAGCGAAAGGCAAGCAAAAAAAGAAAGCGGTACTTGTCGAAGAACTTGTATATTCACCAATGATGTACATTAGGACATCAAAAAGTTTCACATTTATTCTTAAAGAAGTAACCTCTTGCGGCTTATTGAATGAAGTAACACCATTGATCGAGCTTTAGTCGACTCTAGGTGGAGACAAGTCGAGCTTTAGTCGACTCTAAGTGAATAGAAAAACATAAAACAGTAACAATGAAGGTTAAACATTTTTTTTCAAGAACTAAAGATCTTGTTATGATAAGATGAAAACATAACCAAAGAAAAAACCTTTAGGTTTTGTTTCAACGAGAGTGAGGGTAGGAGGTGGTAGAAGGAGATCACCATTTGTCATTATGATGGTGGTAGAGTAGATGATATGGGACAGTAGATTGTTTATGGAGAAGCGTAATGTAATTTTTGTGATTAATAAGCGGCAATAGGTATGGTGGAGGTAAGGTACAATCTATTGGAGATTAGGGTTTAGGATCGATTAGTTAAGCATGGTTTCATGTTGAACCGTATATTTACATTGAAACTGCTAGGCTTTAACTTTATTAATCACCAATATTTATAAAGTACAAAGAACCCAGATGTACCCTAAGCCCGCATATCGGGCTTAGGTCGACTCACCATTATATCGGTTAATATTGCCTATAAATACCTTGTAACACTCCAATTTCACGATAATACTTCCAATTATATAATATAGTATATAACTTGTCTGAACGACCTTTGTGAAAAGAACTTAACGAAAAAAGAAACTTGCACGTAATAAAATGGCTATCAAGGACTAACTTTACCAAGTGATGAAAGTTAGCTAAAAAGACTATCATACCCTTATGTATGAATAAGAAAACCTCTAGAGAATTTTAATTACTTAATTTATTTTAACTAACTTGGTTAAATGCCACAAAGATGATTTATTTGAGCAAGACTTAAGATTGATAGTTTTTTATTCACATACATACATTCATAAAATAGAAAGTATAGAATGCAGCGGGATTCTCATGCAAAACGGGTAAGCGAAAAACAATCCATGCTGATGTTATCCGATAAAATAAAACCTTTACGCTATGATAATACACAATTTAACAAAAATTGATTTTGGTGGGTAATGGGTTAATCGATTAGTTAAGCGATTAACCAATTACCCACCATATCTCATTTCTTTACTATGGTCGTGGTTTCATGCAAAAATCTTTATTTATTTATGTTTAACCAAATTAAAATGGTTGACCATGTTTTATACATACCAAAACTATGATTCTTAGCTCTTGAAATAGGGGACATTTCGTTTCGTGTCAGGTTCCCTGAGGTTATTTGCTCTTGAAATAAATCATAATATAAATGTTGCTGATAAAATATCGGGTTCTGTGGAAACGTCTTTTCGGAGAGCTGTTAGAGGAGGTGTAGAACATCAACAACTCATCGAATTACAGTCGGTTTTGGATTCTGTGATCCTTTCTTCAGCAACAGATCGATGGTATTTTTCTCTTTCTAGTACCGGGGATTTCAGCGTGAAAGAGGTTCGATTAGCCATTGATAATATGGTTCTTCCGTCTCATAATGTGCCTACCGGGTGGGTTAAGTTTATTCCTATTAAAATCAACGTTTTCATGTGGCGTGCTCTTCGAGATTGTTTGCCTAGTAGATATAATTTGGCTCATAAAGGCGTTTCTTTGGAGTCTTTATCCTGCCCGATTTGCTCTTCGGAAACAGAGGACATACATCATCTTTTGTTCAGTTGTTCGTTAGCTTAGGAGGTGTTGAATCGAGTGTGTCGTTGGTGGGATCTGGACTACCAACTTTGGTCTTCGTTTTCGGAATGGGAGACTTGGTTATCTTCTATTAGACTTACGGTTCATATTAAAAGCATTTTGGAAGGAGTTTTCTATGTCTCTTGGTGGTTCATTTGGGGATTTCGGAATCGCTTTATTTTTGAAGATATCAAGCCGGTTAGATCGAGACTTTTTGATGATATTGTCTCCTCTTCTTTCCTTTGGTGCAATAGTAGAAGTAGTAGGAAATTTCCTATAGATGTTTGGCTTAAAAACCCGCACTTGATTTCTTTGTAATGTTTTTTCTAGCGCTAGTTTTATTAATTTGCCATTCAAAAAAAAACTATGATTCTTAGCATTCTATACTTATTATATATAAATCGTACAGAGATTAACTTGATATCATTGCTTGAGCAACTAAACAAAGGAAAATGATACTGACCACAAAAATGAAAAAGTAGTCTCTTGCAAAAATATGGTCAAGCCATTAACTAGCGCCACATCTTTTGTGGTTCGTGCATAGTGGCCTTTTTGGTCGGACAAAATAAGGGCCATTCAATAACCTTTTAATATCTTTGGCTAACACATTAGTTAATATATGAGTCATGATTCAAAGCATTATGGTATTAGCATAGTTCAATATATATTTTGACTATATTTATGACTGAATCATGTTTGGTTTTTTAGGAAAAGAAAAAAAAAATGGTTTCATGTGAAGGAATCATTGACATTTTCATACAAAAGCTTGAACTTAATGTCAAAAGGCTTTAGTAGAGTGTACGTGGTGCCTAAAAGACCTTTAAACCGAAAATTGCACGTTTAAGTGTAAACCGAGACATGTGAGATTTTTAATAGCAACCATTGATAATCTTGCAAATTGAAGCTTGATTGAGATGGATGTATATTTCTTTAAAATTTTCCATTCCCATTTAACATGTATGGTTAAAATTACTTCTCACTTTTTTTCACTTTAATCATTCTTTTCATTAGATCCTTTCCGTGCGTCATATGCTAATAAGTCATGTTTTTTCTTAATTCATTTGATATCAACGTAAGTTATTAAGTGAAAAATGTTATCGAAGCTCTAGGTCTGATCCACAGGCTTTGTCGGCCACCTTGAGCCATCACCTCAATGTCATCCCGTCAAATCCTAGCCACTGCCGTTTACCCATGCTAAAAGAAATTGTAGCCCACTGTTTCGGCCATAAGTCCCAAACTGTAAGGAGTTAACTAGGAAGTCAACGATAGTGACTTCGTAATTAAATTTTGAGGAAAAACCTACCGGAATCGCAACTGTAGCTACAACGACTCGCTCACGCGCCGGAACAAACAACTGTATTCAGAAACAACAATCGCTCAATGTTTTGCTGATAACTCAAACCACTTAGAGTTAGTTGACGTCGTTAGCGGCTGTCAACTCGTAAATTAATCCGAAGAAAAGGTTACCGGAATCGCTGCCTCCACTAGTCGGACGATCCTTTACGCGCCGCTATAAGTCCAAACAGTTGTCGAAAAGAAAACAAAATCACTATTTTCAGATTACGCGGTCGAGTACCTATCAAACTATTGATTCTTTATCCCGACAAACTATCTTTAGATTTGTTTTTTATCTTTAGTTTTACTTTTTAATAATTTTATTTATTCTTCAGTTCGAGCTTTCGCGATTTTATCGCTCTAATTACGAAAGAGTATCAGTTCATAGATTAGAGGCTGGAGCCCATTTGTCGGCTTAGGTCAATTAGGGTTTATGATTAAGGTTTCAATGTATCTAGCTTTATAAATATCGTATCAATAATACCTACGCAGAATTCTATCATTCAACAAAAACATCTAAAAGAGTGTTATTCATCATGGTAAAATTGAAAGGCTAAAAATGACATGCTATTTTATACAGTAGTTTTAACATCAGCTGTCACAACTCATAAAATTGGTTGTTTGACCTTTTAATTAGAATACAAGATACCTAAAACAAAGAGTGTTATTCATCATGCATGTAAAACTAAAAGGCTAAAAATGACATGCTATTTTATAGTTTTAATATCAGCTGTCACAACTCATAAAACTGGTTGTTTGACCTTTTAATTAGAATAAATACAAGATACGTAAAAACAAATAAAATGGTTAGTTGGTTACTACTCAAGCCATGATATTTTATATAACTTTCTTTTTATTTTTATCTTTTTAGTGTATTGAGTTATTGAACCCATATATAACCATCATTTCCAAATTTCTCATGTTTCAGTGTTATAACAATAATTTGTACATTTACTAAATATATGCATTTAACTTTTGGGGACTCAAAGTTTTAGCCGTCTAAAAATGTATATTATGGTATAATTAAATTTGAAGCATCAAAATTCACTTCTAGCAATGATATATGATTTTATGTTCTAAGTAAGTGTTAAAACTAAAGTTAGAAGGTTAGAGTAGTATACTTTTTTCATTATAAAGTCGATATGATATATTGTTTATCATCATGTTTACTTATCAGACAAAGTTTTGTGCATGGCATCCATTAGCTCAGCTTTAGCCTTGATGATATCACATCGACATTTTATTTATACACTTGGAAACCAATAAAAAGAACTCGTCACTTCCAACCATGAAAAAAAAAACCATTACATACAATAACAATTCGATAAAAGTTGGTTCCATATTAATAAAACAAAAGCATACCTCTAATAAAACAACTCAAGGTGGCCTAATAGCAATATAACTTATAGTTATAATCAATCATTTTAATATGTGTGAGGTTTAAAGTTTAATTTTACGCCATGTGCAAACAACTTTAAAATAGTCACGAACTTTCTGGTTTTACGCGGATTTTACGTGGGACGTTTATGTGTGAAGTTCGGTTCAAACCCATAGTTAGAAAAAAATAAGAACATACCCATTTATTTTTAAATAAACTAATAAAAAGAAAATAGTGACGTTATTTAAAAGTTAGTTAAAGTTGACACCATTTTCGGTATTACCAACCAAATGATCATACATTGATAGAAACATCTTCCTATATAAACACCATAACACACGTTCAAACAATCCATCCTCCTTAACTTCAAACACACAACAACAACCTTATAAAAAAAAAAACATTAACAACCTTAAGCCATAATGGTTGTTAACATGATGAAATGGGTACCATGGCCACCACTTTCATCAACTAAGTTCCAAACAAATATCATCATACGCCATGTCCAAAACTTGTCGAAAGGTGGTCAAGAGTGTTCGAGTTTGAGTGTTGAAATTGAGTGGAAAGGGTCAAGTAGCGGTTTAGTTTTAAACGAGGGAGTGTGAAGAGGATATGACAAAAGGTGGAGTGGTTAATGATGATGGTGTTGTTGTATGGAATGAAGAGTTTGATCATGTTTGTGATTTGTTAAAAGTTGGTGTTAACGATGGAGGATTTTGCCAATGGGATGTTGGATTCAAGGTGTTTAATGTAAGTTTTATGATATGATTTTATTAGTTGTTTATATTTATGTTTTTATTTTGGTTGATCGAATATAGTCTAAACGGATATTTGAAAACCTTAAATAGCGAAATGCCCTTAGTTTTGATGATATCATGGGTCTTCTTGATTTTAAAGAGTTACAGACTAGATTTATATAAAATAGTAAATGTTGAGTTTCTATTACCTTTTTCATAGTATAGTTGTTTAAAGATTTCTGGATCATGCTGATTTTTGTTCAGGGCTTAAAGCAAGGACCAAAAGGACGTGGTAATGTTGTTTCAACCGGATCGTTGAACCTTGCTGAATCGTTTATGCTGAGCAGGAAAAGACACTTATCAGTATTCCTCTTCGGTGCCTAGTGGCATTGAGTGTAGTCCTATACTCTCGGTAAGCAACCCTATCAAATGCATCTCTTTGCTATATTAAATCAGATTGGACTATAAATACACATTGGACAACTTTCGACAACATTCCTTTTAAGCTGCTCTATTTATGTTTACATGTTTGACACGTTAAAGATAAAACATAGCCGGATCAACCCATTTATAATTTATTCATAAGAAATGAGTCAAAATTTCTACCTTTAGTGCTCACCTGATAGTCAAAATTATAATTTGCAGATATCACTTAGCCTCCAGGAGCTGAGAACCGAACATGACACTAAAGAAATGACACAAAGATCTGTTATGCCTTTTGTTGGAGACGAGCCTTTCAGTCTTAAAGCTGGTTTTAAGAAGGTCAAGATCTTTAGAGCATTCTCTCCTAATCGGGCTAAAAAATCATATTGTGAAGAAGGGAGCAGTGATGGGAAAAGCTCGGTCAGAAGTTCAGACTATTCATTTGATTCGGACTCATTTGATGGAACAGATGAAACTGATTCTGAAGAAATGGATAATACTGATTTTACTATTAAAAAGTCTTTAAGCTATGGAAATTTGGCTTATGCAAATCATGTTGGAGGATCATCCATAGGGGATCGGATATACTACCAAAGCTATAACGCAAAAGCTGGGGTTGTAAATGTATCCACAATTGATCGGGCCGAGAGACAAATACCAAAGCGTAGCATCTTTCCATGGAGGAAAAGAAAGTTGAGTTTTAGATCGTTCAAAGCTAAAGGAGAGCCACTTTTGAAAAGAGATGTTCGAGCAGAAGGTGGAGATGATATCGACTTTGATCGTCGAATGTTCACATCATCAGACGAGTCCTCATACGGGGTAAGTTTCATCAAACTTTTAGACTTTTACTTCTGAGTCCGGGTTATCTTTTTATCACTATTGGGTCGAAAGTTTCTCAAACTTTATTTCTAGTTGCCTAAAATTTATTATTTAATACAAAAATATTTATTTATGGATTAAATGTGTTTTGCCCTTTCCAGATGCAGCCCCTTTTTACTCATACAAAGAACTACCTGTTTTGACCCTTACGAAATGACCCATTTTGAAGATTTTCCTTTTAATCCTTCTTCGTTCTTCCAATTTTTAACGTACTTATAAACATGACAGTGGCACAGAAGTGATGAAGGGTCAACAACTAGTAGATCATCAATCTCTGAATTTGGAGACGACAATTTTGTTGTTGGTAAATGGGACAACACAGAAGTAATTAGTAGAGACAGGCTCATGAGTCTCCAAACCCAAGTTTTCTTTGCTTCCATTGACCAAAGAAGCGAACGAGCATCAGGTGAAAGTGCATGCACATCATTAGTGGCCACCATTGCCACTTGGTTCCAAAACAACCATAATCAAATGCCCATAAAATCGGAACTTGATACCTTAGTTCGTGAAGGTTCATTAGAATGGAGAGACCTTTGTGATAATGAAGTTTATAGAAAACGCTTCCCGGATAAGCACTTTGACCTTGAAACTGTCCTTGAAGCCAAGACTCGTAATCTTGAAGTTGTACCTGAGAAGTCTTTTGTTGGATTCTTCCAACTTGAGGATGGCGTTTTGACTTTCTTAATGGAGCTATGTCATTTGATAACATATGGGATGAGATTAGTCAAACGGAGTCAAACCAAGTTTATATTATTAGCTGGAATGACCATTTTTTCATCTTGAAAGTTGAACGTGACGCATACTATATCATCGACACATTGGGAGAGAGGCTATACGAGGGCTGCAACCAAGCATACATCTTAAAGTTTGACAAAGACACTACAATCCAAAAACTACCCGTTGACTCACAAAAGTCAAACAAAAAAGTTGAACATTCGTTGGTGTCGAAAGGTAAAGAATCGTGTAAAGAGTATATTAAGAGCTTTTTAGCAGCAATTCCGTTGAGAGAACTGCAAACAGATGTTAAGAAAGGGTTGATGGCAGCATCAAGTCCTCTTGTGCATCATCGGCTACAAATTGAGTTTCATCATACCAAGTGTTTGGAAGTGAACACTAATATGTCGACTATCGTAGTATGACATAACATTTGTTAACTGTTCTATAGATGTTTTTGTATTCTTATAATGTTCTTCCATTTTTGTTCCCATGTTAGAGTTCCTATTTTTGAATGATGAGATTAGCAGTAGGAATCCAATATCAAGGCTAATGGCGTGTAAATGTATATTATAGTTTTCACTCGTTCCTTGTATATGTATCAAACAAAAAAAGCTGCAATTATCTACCTTATGCTTGCTTTTTGGACATTTTTTGTGTAAAGTTTGACCTCTTTAGCAGGTTCAGGTCACTTTTTTTTTTTTTTTTTTTTTTTTTTCAATTGCCTTGCATGAACCACATAGCATAATTTTGTATTGACAAATAGGAAATTGCAAAGAAATGCAGAAAAAAGCACTTTTTATTTCTCGAAAAGCAATGAGGAGATTGATGATACACCGTTCTTAACAGTCAATGATTTCTTCTCATAATAAAGGTTTTCAATTGAACTACCAGGACCAGTATAAATGCTCACCCGCCCCAGTTAGTTCTAACATCCCACCATGTTGTGTTGGAGTTGGGAGGCCTTGGAGCATACTTAAATCTGCTTCTTGTTGTATATCTTCATCACAAATTAGTCTTACACCAAACTCCTTCACCTCAACATCTTCGAAACAAAATGTTACAAAATTCTTTGCTCCAACCCAACCCCATTTATACCTCCTATAATGCAACCATATCATATATGAAGCTTGGATTCCTGTCACCTCATTTTTCAAAAACTCCTCCGAGACATATGGAAAGTAGTTTACTCTACTCAGAGAAGCTCCATCAAAGTTCTTTACAGAGTATCCTTTAAATTTGAGAGGCTTTTTGCACTTGAAAACAACACAAGTTCCAAATCCCCTAAACTTATCATAACACCAATCTGATGGTAATTCAACCTTTACATGATTTTCCGTACTTCTATTTGTAAACCACTCTGGAATGCTATTCCCATGATATCCTATATCTAAATGATGAAAGCCAGTGTCTTGCAAGAAAAATTCACATCTTTTAGTCTGGATACCTAAATACCCGAGGAAAGCAGAAAGCTGGCGAATAGAGCTTTGGGAAGTTATAGATGAGTCAAGACACTGAGTCTTTGATATAGACCCTCGCTATCAATAATAACATTCTTAAACAGCTTTGGACAATTTCGGAAACCATTGACCTTATTCCTGAATGGGTCTTTACATGATCCTGACACTTCTCTTAACGAGGTGCAATCAGATGCACTAATATTCCATACGCTAGGTGGAAGTTCGGGAAACACTTCCAGCTTCTTGCAACCATCAAGTCTAAGCTCTTCAAGATGAGAAAGTTGACTGAAACTTCCAGGCAAGCTAGTAAAATTATTCCCTTCTAAGTGTAGTTCCTTTAGACATGATAAGCCTCCAATGGTCTCAGGCACTTCTAATAAATTGCAATAGCTGAAATTCAGAGACTTTAACATATGTAAAGCTGCCAATGAACGTGAAACTGATCTTTGGGGATGTTGTTGTTTACTTAGCAAACCAAAAGGACCGGTGATTGAAGACCACCATCTAGGTTGAATCCTACTTTGGCCACCGAATGACAATGATTCAAGGTTTATCAAAGAGGATACAAAGAAGGAAGTTCTGTAATGGCAGTTCTGTCAACATGAAGCTCCGTTATGCTTTTGATCCGACCCAATGCTTCAGGGAGTTGGTCGACTTTTAGGCACCCCGTTAGATTCAAAACTTGAAGAGCATCCATTTCCACTCTACTTGGAAAATTCTGAAGTTTTTTGCAATCTCTCAGATTTAACACAACAAGCCTCTTGAGCATTCCAATTGAGGGATGAACGCTAACCAAATTCACACATCCTTCAAGACTTAGCTCTTCGATATTTGAAATCTCTGAGAAGTCAGGGGTGGTTGTTAGGTTACAACAGTACCTTAGCTTCATTACTTTCAACCTTCTAAAGCACTGACATCAATAGAAAAAAAATAAGAAGATAAATTCTCGGATCGTTAGGTATCAAATAGGAAAACATGTGTATACAAGGAAATACCTTAGGTGTTGTCCAAAATGTTTTATTTTGCTATAAGACAGGTCAATGGCCACAATGTTTTCTGGATAGAAATCTGAAGGTAAGTACTTGAAAGGGCATCCATGCCAATAACACAAGCTTAGCTCATTGGACAAATAATACAAATTTCCTGAGAAGATCACACTGTGGCCCTTCAATTGAAGTTTCTGCTCAAATACTATTTCCTCTTGATAGATTTTCAGGATCCGCAACTTTTTCATATGTGCAAAATCATTAGCATCTATGTGAACCTTTTGACTAAATTTCTCTAATGAAAGGACTAGAACTTCAACTGCTTCAGTTATTGCCACCTCCAAAAACAAAAACATGTAACTCAAATTAAAAACAATGACATATGCAATTGCTTATACTTTTATATTAATATATAAAGGAAAAGAATCATATGCCACTTTTTACCTTATTTTGACCTGATATATCATAAACGTTAGATGAAATCAACAATCTTCTATTCTTCCCAGGCATGATAGATTCTTCACGAACAATTGCCATTGCCATTGCTTGAATCAAGTCATGCATTTGAAGTGACATATTGCTAGAGATTGTGATTAATGACTTATCAACTAGAACTCTCATGTTTGAATCAGCAAAAAAGTTACAGCCATCTAATATGCTTGTTACAAAATCACTGTTTTCTCCAATGAATACACATGCGATATCAAGTAAGATATTTTGTTGCTGGAGGTTTAGCGCATCGTAAGTTAAACGAAGCACACTTTGTATCTTTTCATTCGGATGTAATTTAAGCCTATCTAGTTCACTAACCCACTGACCTACAGTTTTGCCATATAAAAACGACCCAAAACTTTGAGGGCCAGAGGGTGACCTTGCACGATTTCACAACTTTCTCAGAAACTTCTTTGAATCCTGTAGAAGGATATTTTTCCTCAAAGGCGAAGGAATAGAAAAGCTCAAGAGATTTATCCTATTTAGAAATTCCATGTCATGGATTTCATTGACTCTATGAGATCTTAGCAACTGTTTATCTTTACCCGTGAAAATAATCAAACTTCCTGGGCAAAACCATGTAGGTGAACCCGCTAGTGCTTCTAACTGCTCATGATCATCCACATCATCCAAAACAAGGAGGACCGGCTTACATGATATCCTTTGCTTTATTACCATAGCTCCTTCAGCAACACTTGATATTTTAAAATTTTCTGTTTTCATGATCTTTCCAATCATTTGCATTTGGACTTGAGTTAGGTCTTGTTGTTTTCTGACGTCCTCACAAAAGCAACGTCCCTCAAAGTGGACGTACATCAAGTTATAAATAGCTTTGGCAAGGGTCGTCTTTCCTATTCCACTTATACCACATATTCCAATCATGTTAACCTTATCAGACCCAACGAGCGTGACAAGTCTAATTTGTCAAAGTGGATATCTATGCCAACAAGATATTCACCAACATGCAAGGGTCCGTCACATAATTTATTGAGGATTTCTTTGGAGATGCAATCAATGAACTTAGACTCATACCTGTTTAACCGTAAAGACCAAAAAAAAATGAAAATACCGAGAGTTAAATTTTAGTTGAGGTACGAGACTAATCGGTTTGTGAGTAAACAACCAACATAAAGATAATTGCAGACACAAAGAAATTTACCCATTTGCCATGTCCTGGAGATCCCATCCAGATAAGTTAGCCGCCATGGATAAAGCTTCTTTCCATTTATCCACCTCTTTTCTATTTAAGACATCATGTTTGGCAAATGCTTGTGCATAACTCCTTTTTTGTCTCCTCACCACATCAGGCTTGGCATCATAAAAGATAATCCGAACCTCATGTTTGGGATCTTCAATCTGCTTGCACTCAAGTATCTTCACAAGTTCCCTCAAACACCATGTTGAAGAAGCGTAATTTTTGGAGAAGATAACTATCAAAAACCTCGATTCTTCAATGGCTTTGTAGAGATGAGGAGATATCTCTTCTCCTTTAGGCAATTCATTATCATCTCTAAAAGCAAAAATTCCTTTTTGCTTGAAATCATTAAATAGATGATCCATGAAGTTTCTACGGATGTCTTCACCTCTAAAACTTACAAACACATCATATTTCCATCGATGGGCAATGGAAGAAGCAGCCATGATCAATGATATGAAAGCAGCTGGATATCCGTGTGAAAGATTAGCCCAAAATAATAGTGTACTAAAAAAGTAATGTAATAAGTACAAGCAAAACCAATTCAACATGATAGAATCATTAAGTGTAGGGCAAATGTTGACACAGAGATACTTGCTGATATGTAGAATGAAAACTAAATAAATTAACAACATAATGATTCACTTGGTTACTAGCTAAATTAAAATATACGTAAACTATGTCATATAGTACATACATAATTATTTTTGAACCGCGATTATATAAAAATAGACAACTGTTAAGTAATAAAGATGGACTATTGTTGTTTAGATCCTTAAATAGATGATTGGCGACACTATTATTGATATTTTTAATCCCCAAACATAGAAAGAGTCATGAGTTACTTCATATATATCAATGTTTATGAAATCGGTTTTTTAATCAGCCCGGCCGAGCTTCCAGTTTCTGGTTTAACGGTGGGTTCAACGGTTTTACCCCATAACCAGCTTCTGGTTACACAAAATATATGCATGTTGACATTCCAAAAGTATCCATAAGAGCATAACTATAAGTTTATGATGATTTTGATTTACAACACTACTTAACACTTAAGATTTTTGGGATTACTAGGAGTTTAGGATGACTAGTTGACTACTAAATCATTTTGAAACTATGATCATGATCTTAGTACATAATATATTTACTCTTTCTAAAGATAAACATACAGCAAGATGCAAAAAGGATTACCAAATAACTAGGAAATAAACAAAAGAAACGTGTACAAGGAATGGTCGAATGGATGGGCTAAGAAGCAGAGGACATGAATGCAATCAACAATGGAAGAACAGGTCTCCATGTGTTTTCATATTCAAAAGTCAACTTTAATATCCACAAGTTACACTTCTAGTCCCCCACTTTTAGATAAACTGAAACTTCAGTTCTTATATATAACATGATGGGTGTTTGGACATTTAGAATAGGTCAAGTAAATTACATTGTGGAATTCTGATTATAAATGTGAACATTAGAGCGTGTTGGGACTTGGATAAATTCATAGAAAGGAAAAATGTTCGCTTATAATAACTTAAATAGTATAACTATAACTAGTTATAACTCTCTTGCACGCACGAGATTTGAACATAAATTATTTTAATTTAGATATCATGCATGAGTTTTTTTATATATTGTCTGTTTTTATCCGATATGTTTGCTTAAAAATAACACCCGAACTCAACTCATTTAGAAATGTCACATTTAGAGTATAATAGAGCAAATAAAGAAATCCAATTTAGCTTCAGATTCGTTTAGCTCAGTAAATGCATATAGGAAAAGGATCACTTAAACATATAAGATAAACTTTTATTATTATATAAGATAATTACCAATTTAAAAATATAATATTTTCTAATAATATTCTAATTTTTTCAATAAGTAATTGAATCAAGATCAAGCCCGACTCACCTCATAGCGGGCGTCCAAACATGGAGAGCCGATGGGCTTGCCATCTAGCTCATGGTTTAAGCCCAATACTTATTAATTATTATAGTTGATTAAGCCAAATCTTATTTTCGCTAATAGATCATTTATGCATTTACGATAATACATAAAACTGAAATTTCATGTTATTGTGTGTGACTTCATGGTCTCATATATTAATAGCGTAGTTAATTATGTTATATTATGCATATAATGATGCAGTGTTTTAGTCAACGTATCCTAAAAACTACATATGCATGCATATGAAATAATCCCTCCTTTTATACAAATCAAGCATAAAAACATCGACATGATTTATGTTTTGAAATTGTTTAGATCTTAACCACAATTCAGTTTCATAAAACTCAATGATAATGCACCCCTAAGCAAAGGTTAACGTCGAGTTGAAGATCTACACAAAGATTAAATATGGAACAAATAAGGAGAAAGTACCTTCAATCGATTTCTTATATTTATTTCCCCAATCCCACACAAAATACACTAAATCCGGTTGAAGTATTGAATTTTATTGATGATAATAAACAGTGTCACATAAGTGTGTGGCGAAATGTTTTTTTTTTCTTTTCTTTTTGGAACTTGTCTTATAATTGTATTTCAACAAGTTGTGTGTTGTAATTATATTTGCCTTAAATATTGGAGAAAGTTTTGTTGATAACTATTGGGAAGATCAACTACTATTAAAATTATTCGAAAATAAGTATCAAATAATATCGTAAATAAGTGGTATGTTAGTAGATACCAAATCCCTACCTATACCATATTTGTTCAACTCACATGTATAAAAACAAAGTCAAACAACTTTCTTTAGCACTAGCTGAAAAATAAAAGAATAGAAAATGTGTCTTCAAACTCTTTACGAAACAATCTAATTCACCAAATGCACCGATGACAACGATTCTCCTTGATCTCTTCATTGGTTAGCATAGTTCTTACTTAATCATTCATATTAATTGTAAAATGGTAAATTCATATCTTAGACATGTTACTTAGTTTTTAACTTAATTATAGTTAAATTAGCCAAGTAAATGGGAACAACAAGTCGCTACGTCCTTTTATTTGGAGAATTTAAAAAAATAAATAAATAAATAATAAAAAGGGCTTTAAATTAGCGAGTGCTTTTGAGTCACCCATCTTGACCTTATCATACGAACTAAAAATGACGGCTTCCACACCACGCTTGTTACTTTTACTTAATGATAATGTTGCTATTAAAAGGTCTTTTGAGTTATATTATCCCAATCATGATTGCCGTGGTCTAAGTTTAAGTTGTTTTTGAGCTTTGAGGATGTGTCTCTTCTTGATTCGTACTTACGGAAACATCACCGAAGGTGGGTTAGCATAAGAGGTACTAAACCTAAGGCTTCGGTCTAGTGGTATGTGAGTTGCCCATCAACCTAGAGGTTGTTGGCCATGGTGAATGTGTTTCGTCTCGACATTGGAAAATTTTAATTCATGCTCTGTTCTAGGAAAAGCTCAAAACACCACGATCAGAGTGGCCATGGTGAATGTGTTTCATCAACAACATTGGAAAAATTTTCCAAAGGTAAAACACTAAGCGTGTTTGCGACCGAAAAATCAAATAGTGTTGAGAGATACACAAACATGGCAATTTAGGAATGTTTATTTGCTACATATGCATTACTCCAAAACACTTACTCGGTATCCAAGATTTTCAAATTTGGACATCCACGAATCATTTCAATGATGAATGATAATATAACAATATTCCCAAAATCGACATGGAACGACTTAAGGTTAATCGGGGATACAAAGGCACATTCATCCTAGAATTAGCTTCCGTATCAACTACAATAAGTTTTAAAGATTAAATGTCATTCTTGTTACACATTTCTTTAACATTGTAAAATCATAGTGTAAAACTCAAATTGTTCTTACTGCAATCATCAAAATCCAATGTAAGGGTCTCAAGATTTTGAAGTCTTGTCGGTGAAAGATATCGAATGTTGTGATTGTCGTCACAACATTATAACGACCGAATCTCAAATCTAACTTCCTCAAATTCCTAACTTTGCAATATCCCATAGTCTCATCTCGTTTGTACTAGGACGATTCATTTTAAGAGACTCAGTGAGGATAACCAAAGAATAAAGTCCCAAACTGTACCACTTAGAAAATTGACATGAATCAATTATAAGCTCGAGATATTTGGAAAGCCATGAAAATATTCCAAACTAGCCATACCACAAACATGAAGTACCGGATGTTTCAACTCGCTACGAGAGCAAAGTTGGGTTGGGAACGTAATTGGTTCACCATACCGTTTGTAATAATCGGCTCCTCAATTCCATGCTCACCAAAACAAGAGCCAATCACGAATCTCTTCATAATGAAAGTTGTTTATTCCAAGCATTGATCTTGGCTCTACAAATAAGACAAACTTTCTTATTGGACCCATAAGCCGATTTAAGAGTCTAGTAACAAGCCTCCCATCAAACTCATATGTTAAATAATAAAAGAAATCATCATCAACTATGACATCGGTGAGCAAAGTCCACTTAGACCTCCGGTTTCGCTAAACTAGAGGTTCTCACCGCTTCTAACAAAGGCAACCGACTCAAAATGTTAGTGATCACTACATCCGGCATGTTGCTAATCGATCGATCGACATGGTTTTGTTAGAAGTTGGGTTGGTCTTTGAGTTCGGAAATGAGGATTTAGATTCGGATTTCGATTTTCGCTTTATCGTTTCGGATAATGGTGTATTATGATTGGTAAAGTTGTTTGTTGGGTGGGTGTATTGGTTCGCGAAATTAAATGCAAGCGTATTAGGAAGAAAGCGGCTAGTAGGCATAATCACAATTGGTCCCAGGTTGAAGGTTGGGTCAAAATTGTGAATGGTCTATTATACCCTCAAGTAAAGCCGAAAATTAAAGTTGACTATGGCAATTCGATCAAGGGACGAGTTTGGCATTTAAAGCCCAAGTTTTGGACCTCCGTGATGATAACGCCTGACTTTGTCCCATCGTGAAGCTTATGACCAAGTTTAGGGACCAACGGTGTATTTTAGTCTATTATATATTATAGTTTATAACTTGTCTTTACTAGAAGGACCTTTTGTGAAAAGAACTTAACGAAAAAGACTATCAAACCTTTATGTGTGAATAAGAAAACCTCTAGAGAATTTTAATTACTTAATTTATTTGAACTAATTTGGTTAAATGCCACAAAGATGATTTATTAGAGCAAGACTTAAGATTGATAGTTTTTATTCAAATACATGGACGGAGCATTATAGGGGCGGTGGACCACGCCTCTCCAAAATTTCTGCCCTATTTGTAATTTATTTAGTGACCTAGTATTAAAGTTTTTGATTTTACTGATTGGCCCTTTTAAAATTGAAATTTGTTATTTCACCTCTAACAAATTGGTTCAAGCTCTATCCTTGTTCACATACACACATTCATAAATAGAAAGTATAGAGTGCAGCAGGATTCTAATGCAAAACGGTGGCGAAAAACAATCCATGTTGATGTTATCCGATAAAATCGAGCCTTTTCGCTATGATATACACAATTTAACTTGTGGTTCTTGAAGGTTTCAAACTACAATGAGATTCGTATGTGTTGTTTAAAATAGATTTCAGGGAATAAGACCTATGAAACAACCTTGGAAAATAAAAAGTAAAACCTTAGACCGATTAAGCAATTAACCCACCATATCTCATTTCTTTACATCTTGTGGTCATGGTTTCATGCAAAATCTTAAATTATTTATTTTAACCAAATAACAATGGTTGACCATAATCTATGTTTCTTAGCATTCTATACCTATTATATATAAATCGTACAGAGATTAACTTGATATCATTGCTTGAACAAATATACAAAAGAGAATGATAGTGACCACAAAATGAAAAAGTAGTCTCTTGCAAAATATGGTCAAGCCATTAACTTGTGCCACATCTTTTGTGGTTCGTGCATAGTGGCCTTTTGGTCGGACAAAATATAGGCCAGTCAATAACCTTTAATATATTTGGCTAACACATTAGTTAATATAGGAGTCATGATTCAAATCATTATGATATTAGCATAGTTCATGATATGTTTTGACTGTATTTGTGACTGAATCATGTTTGGTGTTTTAGGAAAAGAAAAAAATGGTTTCATGTGAAGGAAGCATTTACGAAAGTTTGAACTTAACTATCAAAAGGCTTTAGTAGAGTGTACGTGGTGCCTAGAAGACCTTTAAACCGAAAATTGTACGTTTAAGTGTAAACCGAGACATGTGTGAGATTTTAATGGAAACAATTGATAATTTATTTTTCCTTCCTTTTACGACATGTAATTTATTTGAACCAATTTATTTTCATAGAAATACAATGTATCATAATGTGTTGTGTTATATGCTAATAAGTCATGTTTTTAGGGCTAGATCATGATTTGTTCTTCGTTTGCCTTGCACCTTTATGTAAATCGAAAGAATATATTGATTCGATTGACGTCAACGTTAGTTATTAAGCGAAAACTATTATCGGAGCTCTATGTCGATCCTTGGACTTTGTCGGTCACCTTAAGCCGCCTTAATGCCACCTTGTCAAATCCTAGCCACCGCAGTTTATCCATGCTACAAAAAAAAATGCAACCCATTGTTTCGACCATAAGTCCCATCTTGTAAGGAGTTAAGCGATGAGATCGTGATCATGACTTCGTAATTAAATTCGGGAAAAGCATATCAAAATCGCAATTGTAGCCACAATGAATCAACATCACGCACGAAACAAGCCGTTGTATTCAAGAAACAACAATCGCTCGGTGTTTTGCTCATTACTCTAGAACCACTTAGAGTTAGATGACGGCGTTAGGCCACCAACTTGTAACTTAATCCAAGAATACGCATCGTTATAAGTCCAAACAATCGTTGAAAAGAAAACAAAATCACTATTTTGGATTACGTGACCGGTACTGTCAAACTATTATCAATATAACTATCTTTAAATTTGTTTTTATCTTTAGTTTTACTTTTAGTAATTATATTTATTCTTCAATTCGAGCTTTCGTGATTTCGTCGCTTTAATTGCAAAGGAGTATTAGGTGATAGATTAGAGGCTCGAGGCCGTTTATGGGCTTAGGTCTGGGGTGAAAGCGAGCCGAGCCGAGCCCGATCCTGCCAGAGCTCGAGCTCGGCTCGTTTTAGATTTTAAAAGCTCGAGCTCGAGCTCAACTCGTTTGAGCCTTAAATTTTAAGCTCGAGCTCGGCTCGTGGTATGTTATATAGGCTTGGGCTAGGCTCGTTTATACGATTTGGCAAAGAAAAGTTAAAGCTTGGCTCGAGCTCGAGCTCGGCTCATAATTTATCCGTATTGAGCTCATTAATAAGCTCGAGCTCGGCTCGTATATATGTTTAATACTAAAAATATCATAATGTCGTTTAGGCTTGCGAGCT
Source organism: Chrysanthemum lavandulifolium (assembly GCA_022545495.1). NCBI lineage: Eukaryota > Viridiplantae > Streptophyta > Magnoliopsida > Asterales > Asteraceae > Chrysanthemum > Chrysanthemum lavandulifolium. The sequence goes on from CM040244.1 coordinate 55,472,319, forward strand.
AAAACGAGCTTTGTATGTAAAGCTCGGGCTCGAGCTCAATTAATAAACGAGTGCAACTTAGGCTCGAGCTCGTTTAGGCTCGACTTGTTCGAGCTTTTTACCGATCCGATCACAAACTTATCACGAACGGCTCGGCTCATTTCCACCACTACTTAAATTAATTAAGGTTTATGATTAAGGTTCCCATATATCTAGTTTTATAAATATCGTATCAATAATACGCATAACACACGGAAAATTCTATCATTCAACAAGAACACATCTAAAAGAGTGTCATTCAACATGGTAAAATTGACAGGCTAAAATGACATGCTATTTTATAGTTTTAATATCAGCTGTCACAACTCATAAAATTGGTTGTTTGACCTTTTAAGTATAATACAAGATACCTAAAATAAAGAGTGTTATTCATCATGGTAAAATTAAAAGGCTAAAATGACATGCTATTTTTATAGTTTTTAATATCAGCTGTCACAGCTCACAAAATTGGTTGTTTGACCGTTTAATTAGAATACAAGATGCATAAGCCATGATATTTTATATAAATTCCTTTTATTTTATCTTTTAGCATTTTATTTGAGTTATTGAACCCATATATAACCATCATTTACAAATTTCTCATTTTAGTGATATAACAATATTTTGTACATTACTAAACTAGACGAGTCTTCGTGTATAAACGAATTTTATAAATGCATAAGTTTTAGTGATAAAAAAAAGGTTTATGGGTTATAAACGAAAAATAGTAGAAGTTTGAGGATTTGAGGATTAAAAATAATGTTCGAAACCGGTTCGACCGGGTGGTTCAAACAGTTGAACTGCTTACGGTCGAAAAACGGATCATTTAAACGGATCATTCCAACGGGTTGGGTCGAAAACGAGTCAAAACCGGGTCAACCTACCGGTAATGCGTTCGGGTCAACTCGATTTTCGATATGTATTAAAAGTTTTCTTTTATTTAAAACATATGTTTTCAACATTTATTATTTTTGTTTCAACATTTCTTGTTAATTTTTCAACATTTCACTTTTCACTTTTCACTTTGACCATCTTTATTTTTCAACATTTTCTTTTTAATTTTTCATCATTTCACTTTATTAACTTTTTACTTTTCATTTTGATCATTTTATTTTATACTAGTAGTTTGTTTTATATTAGTAGATAGTATAGATATAGATATATGCATTTAACTTTCGGGACTCAAAGTTTTAGCCGTTTAAAATGTATTGTATTATGGCATAAATTTGAAGCATTAAAATTCACTTCTAGCAATGATATATATATGATTTTATGTTCTAAGTGAGTGTTAAAACTAAAGGTAGAAGGTTAGAATAATAGTATACTTTTTTCTTTATAAAGTCGATATATTTTTGACCATCATGTTTACTTATCACACAAAGTTTTGCGCATGGCATCCATTAGTTCAGCTTCAACCCTGACGATATCACATCGACATTTTATTTATACACTTGGAAACCAATAAAAAATCTCGTCACTTCCAACCATGAAAAAAACAGCCACTACATACAATAACAATTCGATAAAAGTTGGTTCCACATTAATAAAACAAAAGCATACCTCTAATAAAACAAGTGGCTTAATGCCAAAATGACTTATAATTATCACTATAACATGTGTGAGGTTTCAAGTTAAATTTCTGTTATGTGCAAATAACCTTAAAATAGTCACGACAAAAGAAAGGGTTTTACGCGGTTTGGTTCTGTGGGACGATCGGTTCAAACCTCGTAGAATGGTCAGACAAAAGGTAAGAAACCATAGTTACCAAAAAATAGAGAAAAAAAAGACCATACCTTAAGTTTTTAAATAAACTAATAAAAAAGAAAATAGTGACGTTATTTTAAAAGTTAGTTAAAGTTGACACCATTTTTCGGTATTACCAACCAAATGATCATACATTGATAGAAACATCTTCCTATATAAACACCATAACACACGTTCAAACAATCCATCCTCCTTAACTTCAAACACACAACAACAACCTTATAAAAAAACATTAACAACCTTAAGCCATAATGGTTGTTAACATGATGAAATGGGTACCATGGCCACCACTTTCATCAACTAAGTTCCAAACAAATATCATCATACGCCATGTCCAAAACTTGTCGAAAGGTGGTCAAGAGTGTTCGAGTTTGAGTGTTGAAATTGAGTGGAAAGGGTCGAAGTAGCCGGTTTAGTTTTAAACGAGGGAGTGTGAAGAGGGATATGACAAAAGGTGGAGTGGTTAATGATGATGGTGTTGTTGTATGGAATGAAGAGTTTGATCATGTTTGTGATTTGTTAAAAGTTGGTGTTAACGATGGAGGATTTTGCCAATGGGATGTTGGATTCAAGGTGTTTAATGTAAGTTGTGATATGATTTTATTTGTTGTTTATATTTATGTTTTTTATTTTGGTTGATCGAATATAGTCTAAACGGATATTTGAAAACCTTAAATAGCGAAATGCCCTTAGTTTTGATGATATCATGGGTCTTCTTGAGTTCAAAGAGTTACAGACTAGATTTATATAAAATAGTAAATGTTGAGTTTCTATGTGTGACCTTTTTCATAGTATAGTTGTTTAAAGATTTCTGGATCATGCTGATTTTTGTTCAGGGCTTAAAGCAAGGACCAAAAGGACGTGGTAATGCTGTTTCAACCGGATCGTTGAACCTTGCTGAATTCGTTTATGCTGAACAGGAAAAGACACTTATCAGTATTCCTCTTTCGGTGCCTAGTGGCATTGAGTGTAGTCCTATACTCTCGGTAAGCAACCCTATCAAATGCATCTCTTTGCTATATTAAATCAGATTGGACTATAAATACACATTGGACAACTTTCGACAACATTCCTTTTAAGCTGCTCTATTTATGTTTACATGTTTGACCCGTTAAAGATAAAACATAGCCCGGATCAACCCATTTATAATTTATTCATAAGAAATGAGTCAAAATTTCTACCTTTAGTGCTCACCTGATAGTCAAAATTCTAATATGCAGATATCACTTAGCCTCCAGGAGCTGAGAACCGAATATGACACTAAAGAAATGACACAAAGATCTGTTATGCCTCTTGTTGGAGACGAGCCTTTCAGTCTTAAAGCTGGTTTTAAGAAGGTCAAGATCTTCAGAGCATTCTCTCCTAACCGGGCTAAAAAATCATATTGTGAAGAAGGGAGCAGTGATGGGAAAAGCTCGGTCAGAAGTTCAGACTATCCATTTGACTCGGACTCATTTGATGGAACAGATGAAACTGATTCTGAAGAAATAGATAATACTGATTTTACTATTAAAAAGTCTCTAAGCTATGGAAATTTGGCTTATGCAAATCATGTTGGAGGATCATCCATAGGGGATCGGATATACTACCAAAGCTATAACTCAAAAGCTGGTGTTGTAAGTGTACCTACAATTGATCAGGCCGAGAGACAAATACCAAAGCGTAGCATCTTTCCATGGAGGAAAAGAAAGTTGAGTTTTAGATCGTTCAAAGCTAAAGGAGAGCCACTTTTGAAAAGAGATGTTCGAGCAGAAGGTGGAGATGATATCGACTTTGATCGTCGAATGTTCACATCATCAGACGAGTCCTCATACGGGGTAAGTTTCATCAAACTTTTTAGACTTTTACTTCTGAGTCCGGGTTATCTTTTTTTATCACTATTGGGTCGAAAGTTTCTCAAACTTTATTTCTAGTTGCCTAAAACCTTATTATTTAATACAAAAAATATTTATTTTTGGATTAAATGTGTTTCTGAGCAATCCAGATGCAGCCCCTTTTTACTCATACAAAGAACTACCTGTTTTGACCCTTACGAAATGACCCATTTTGATGATTTTCCTTTTAATCCTTCTTCATTCTTCCAATTTTTAACGTACTTATAAACATGACAGTGGCACAGAAGTGATGAAGGGTCAACAACAAGTAGATCACCAATCTCTGAATTTGGAGACGACAATTTTGTTGTTGGTAAATGGGACAACACAGAAGTGATAAGTAGAGACGGGCTCATGAGTCTCCAAACCCAAGTTTTCTTTGCTTCCTTTGACCAAAGAAGCGAACGTGCATCAGGTGAAAGTGCATGCACGTCTTTAGTCGCCACCATTGCCACTTGGTTCCAAAACGACCATAATCAAATGCCCATAAAATCAGAACTTGATACCTTAGTTCGTGAAGGTTCATCAGAATGGAGAGACCTTTGTGATAATGAAGTTTACAGAAAACGCTTCCCGGATAAGCACTTTGACCTTGAAACCGTCCTTGAAGCCAAGACTCGTAATCTAGAAGTTGTACCTGAGAAGTCTTTTATTGGATTCTTCCAACTTGAGGATGGCGTTTTCGACTTTCTTAATGGAGCTATGTCGTTTGATAACATATGGGATGAGATTAGTCAAACGGAGTCAAACCATGTTTATATTGTTAGCTGGAATGACCATTTTTTCATCTTGAAAGTTGAACGTGATGCATACTATATCATCGACACATTGGGAGAGAGGCTATACGAGGGCTGCAACCAAGCATACATCTTAAAGTTTGACAAAGACACTACAATCCAAAAACTACCCGTTGACTCACAAAAGTCAAACAAAAAAGTTGAACATTCGTTGGTGTCGAAAGGTAAAGAATCGTGTAAAGAGTATATTAAGAGCTTTTTAGCAGCAATTCCGTTGAGAGAACTGCAAACAGATGTTAAGAAAGGGTTGATGGCAGCATCAAGTCCTCTTGTGCATCATCGGCTACAAATTGAGTTTCATCATACCAAGTGTTTGGAAGTGAACACTAATATGTCGACTATCGTAGTATGACATAACATTTGTTAACTGTTCTATAGATGTTTTTGTATTCTTATAATGTTCTTCCATTTTTGTTCCCATGTTAGAGTTCCTATTTTTGAATGATGAGATTAGCAGTAGGAATCCAATATCAAGGCTAATGGCGTGTAAATGTATATTATAGTTTTCACTGTTCCTTGTATATGTATCAAACAAAAATGCTGCAATTATCTACCTTATGCTTGCTTTTGGACATTTTTGTGTAAAGTTTGACCTCTTTAGCAGGTTGCTTCAGTTTACATCAAACCCTGTGACTTTTTTGTTTTTTTTTTTTTTTTAAATTCAATTGCCTTGCATGAACCACATAGCATAATTTTGTATTGACAAATAGGAAATTGCAAAGAAATGCAGAAAAAGCACTTTTATTTCTCGACAAGCAATGAGGAGATTGATGATAAACAAGTTCTTAACAGTCAATGATTTCTTCTCATAATAAAGGTTTTCAATTGAACTACCAGGACCAGTATAAATGCTCACCCGCCCCAGTTAGTTCTAACATCCCACCATGTTGTGTTGGAGTTGGGAGGCCTTGGAGCATACTTAAATCTGCTTCTTGTTGTATATCTTCATCACAAATTAGTCTTACACCAAACTCCTTCACCTCAACATCTTCGAAACAAAATGTTACAAAATTCTTTGCTTCAGCCCAACCCCATCTATCCCTCCTATAATGCAACCATATCATATATGAAGCTTGGATTCCTATCACCTCACTTTTCAAAAACTCCTCCAAGACATATGGAAAGTACTCTACTCTACTCAGAGAAGCTCCATCAAAGTTCTTTACAGAGTATCCTTTAAATTTGAGAGGCTTTTTGCACTTGAAAACAACACAAGTTCCAAATCCCCTAAACTTATCATAACACCAATCTGATGGTAATCCAACCTTTACATGATTTTCCGTACTTCTATATGTAAACCACTCTGGAATGCTATTCCCATGATATCCTATATCTAAATGATCAAAGCCAGTGTCTTGCAAGAAAAATTCACATCTTTTATTCTGGATACCTAAACACCCGAGGAAAGCAGAAAGCTGGCGAATAGAGCCTTGGGAAGTTATAGATGAGTCAAGACACTGAGTCTTTGATATAGACCCCTCGCTATCAATAATAACATTCTTAAACAGCTTTGGACAATTTCGGAAACCATTGACCTTATTCCTGAATGGGTCTTTACATGATCCTGACACTTCTCTTAACGAGGTGCAATCAGATGCACTAATATTCCATACGCTAGGTGGAAGTTCGGGAAACACTTCCAGCTTCTTGCAACCATCAAGTCTAAGCTCTTCAAGATGAGAAAGTTGACTGAAACTTCCAGGCAAGCTAGTAAAATTATTCCCTTCTAAGTGTAGTTCCTTTAGACATGATAAGCCTCCAATGGTCTCAGGCACTTCTAATAAATTGCAATAGCTGAAATTCAGAGACTTTAACATATGTAAAGCTGCCAATGAACGTGAAACTGATCTTTGGGGATGTTGTTGTTTACTTAGCAAACCAAAAGGACCGGTGATTGAAGACCACCATCTAGGTTGAATCCTACTTTGGCCACCGAATGACAATGATTCAAGGTTTATCAAAGAGGATACAAAAGAAGGAAGTTCTGTAATGGCAGTTCTGTCAACATGAAGCTCCGTTATGCTTTTGATCCGACCCAATGCTTCAGGGAGTTGGTCGACTTTTAGGCACCCCGTTAGATTCAAAACTTGAAGAGCATCCATTTCCACTCTACTTGGAAAATTCTGAAGTTTTTTGCAATCTCTCAGATTTAACACAACAAGCCTCTTGAGCATTCCAATTGAGGGATGAACGCTAACCAAATTCACACATCCTTCAAGACTTAGCTCTTTGATATTTGAAATCTCTGAGAAGTCAGGGGTGGTTGTTAGGTTACAACAGTACCTTAGCTTCATTACTTTCAACCTTCTAAAGCACTGGCATCAATAGAAAAAAAGAAATAAGAAGATAAATTCTCGGATCGTTAGGTATCAAATAGGAAAACATGTGTATACAAGGAAATACCTTAGGTGTTGTCCAAAAATGTTTTATTTTGCTATAAGACAGGTCAATGGCCACAATGTTTTCTGGATAGAAATCTGAAGGTAAGTACTTGAAAGGGCATCCATGCCAATAACACAAGCTTAGCTCATTGGACAAATAATACAAATTTCCTGAGAAGATCACACTGTGGCCCTTCAATTGAAGTTTCTGCTCAAATACTATTTCCTCTTGATAGATTTTCAGGATCCGCAACTTTTTCATATGTGCAAAATCATTAGCATCTATGTGAACCTTTTGACTAAATTTATCTAATGAAAGGACTAGAACTTCAACTGCTTCAGTTATTGCCACCTCCAAAAACAAAAACATGTAACTCAAATTAAAAACAATGACATATGCAATTGCTTATACTTTTATATTAATATATAAAGGAAAAGAATCATATGCCACTTTTTACCTTATTTTGACCTGATATATCATAAACGTTAGATGAAATCAACAATCTTCTCTTCTTCCCAGGCATGATAGATTCTTCACGAACAATTGCCATTGCCATTGCGTGAATCAAGTCATGCATTTGAAGTGACATATTGCTAGAGATCGTGATTAATGACTTATCAACTAGAACTCTCATGTTTGAATCTGCAAAAAAGTTACAGCCATCTAATATGCTTGTTACAAAATCACTGTTTTCTCCAATGAATACACATGCTATATCAAGTAAGATATTTTGTTGCTGGAGGTTTAGCGCATCGTAACTTAAACGAAGCACACTTTGTATCTTTTCATTCGGATGTAATTTAAGCCTATCTAGTTCACTAACCCACTGACCTACAGTTTTGCCATATAAAAAACGACCCAAAACTTTGAGGGCCAGAGGGTGACCTTGCATGTATTTCACAACTTTCTCAGAAACTTCTTTGAATCCTGTAGAAGGATATTTTTCCTCAAAGGCGAAGGAATAGAAAAGCTCAAGAGATTTATCCCTATTTAGAAATTCCATGTCATGGATTTCATTGACTCTATGAGATCTTAGCAACTGTTTATCTTTACCCGTGAAAATAATCAAACTTCCTGGGCAAAACCATGTAGGTGAACCCGCTAGTGCTTCTAACTGCTCATGATCATCCACATCGTCCAAAACAAGGAGGACCGGCTTACATGATATCCTTTGCTTTATTACCATAGCTCCTTCAGCAACACTTGATATTTTAAAATTTTCTGTTTTCATGATCTTTCCAATCATTTGCATTTGGACTTGAGTTAGGTCTTGTTGTTTTCTGACGTCCTCACAAAAGCAACGTCCTCAAAGTGGACGTACATCAAGTTATAAATAGCTTTGGCAAGGGTCGTCTTTCCTATTCCACTTATACCACATATTCCAATCATGTTAACCTTATCAGACCCAACGGCGTGACAAGTCTAATTTGTCGAAGTGGATATCTATGCCAACAAGATATTCACCAACATGCAAGGGTCCGTCACATAATTTATTGAGGATTTCTTTGGAGATGCAGTCAATGAACTTAGACTCATACCTGTTTAATGTAAAGTGTTTGGGCATTGTGTGGAATGTAAAGTGTTTGGGCATGATATCGCTTGTTGTCCTAAGAGTATTAAGGAGCATAATGATGCTCCTCCCACCAAAGGTGGACTTAAACCGATGATGGTTTTAAGGTGGTGCGAATCGGAAAGCCAAACCTAAAGGTACGAAGATGACCGGTGGTATTAATATGGGTAAGGGTCCTAGATTTGCACCTAGGAAGCGTGTATATGTTGCAAAGGCGAAGACACCGGCAATGCTTGTGGTAATGCTAAAGATACACCGATTACTATGTCTAACGCTTTTGGGACTCTTGAGGTGGAAGATGAATGTAATGTGGATGATTCTTCTAATAACAAGGACATGGTAGGACGCTTACGCTACTATTAAGAAGCGGTATTGATGGATCTCGGGGCGGACTCGTATTGATATTGGTGAGCGTCAAGTCTCCGGAGACCGACTTCTTCAAGCGGCAAAGCTTGTGAGTGATTCAATAGAACCATGTATGGTGGTTCTACTCCCATAGTCGAAGATTGGTAAGCTTGAGAAGCTAATTATTGATGGAAAGCTACTCGTGGATGATGATGGTCTTCTATTCCGCTACCTCTTCTACTAAGAGAGTTAACCCTTTTTCTAAAGTGGGCGAGATTGTGGTGTCGATTACGAAGATGAGGTTGTTCTAACCCATTTGATGAGTCCGCTAATATTTTTGGTGGGGCCAAGAATTTGAAGATGAGTATGATGATTATGACTTTGAAGACTATGCGAAAACAGTTCGTGATCTTCAAAATTGGATTCCTTTAATGCCATGTATGGCACAACGTTTCAAGGTCCTAGGAAGTAATGTTAGTGTTGTGTCATATAATATCATTTGAGTAGTGGTTTGTTTTCTTGTCTAGAGAATTGGAAGTTTCTTGTTATATAAGCTTTTTGCCTATGTAACGGGCTGAGATATGGGATTTCACTCATATCCATTGTACTTAAACGTTTATTTGGTTAATATATTTACCAGGGTGCAGGATTACTCCCCTTTACCCAAAAAAAAAAAAGACTCATACCTGTTTAACCGTAAAGACCAAAAAAAAATGAAAATACCGAGAGTTAAATTTTAGTTGAGCTACGAGACTAATCGGTTTGTGAGAAAACAAGCAACATAAAGATAATTGCAGACAAAAAGAAATTTACCCATTTGTCATGTCCTGGAGATCCCATCCAGATAAGTTAGCCGCCATGGATAAAGCTTCTTTCCATTTATCCACCTCTTGTCTATTTAATACATCATGTTTGGCAAATGCTTTTGCATAACTCCTTTTCTGTTTCCTTACCACATCAGGCTTGGCATCATAAAAGATAATCCGAACCTCATGTTTGGGATCTTCAATCTGCTTGCACTCAAGTATCTTCACAAGTTCCCTCAGACACCATGTTGAAGAAGCGTAATTTTTGGAGAAGATAACTATCAAAAACCTCGATTCTTCAATGGCTTTGTAGAGATGAGGAGATATCTCTTCTCCTTTAGGCAATTCGTTATCATCTCTAAAAGCAAAAATTCCTTTTTGCTTGAAATCATTAAATAGATGATCCATGAAGTTTCTACGGATATCTTATTTCCATCGATGGGCAATGGAAGAAGCAGCCATGATCAATGGTATGAAAGCAGCTGGATTTCCATGTGAAAGATTAGCCCAAAATAATAGTGTACTAAAAAGGTATTTTAATAAGTAGACGCAAAACCAATTGAACATGAAAGAATCATTAAGTGCAGGGCAAATGTTGACACAGAGATACTTGCTGATAACTTCATTTACAGAGTACTTTGTATAAAGAGTAAACACTGCTGATAACTTCATTTTTTGGTTACACAAATATATGCATGTTGACTTTCCAAAAGTAACCATAAGACCATAACTATAAGTTTATGATGATTTTGATTTACACCACTACTGAACACACAAGATTTTTGGGATTACTAGCTAGGGAGTTTAGGATGACTACTAAATCATTTTGAAACCATGATCATGATCTTAGTACATACAGTAATATATTTACTCTTTCTAAAGATAAACATACAGCAAAAATATATATATATTATAGATGTAAAAAAGGATTACTAAAAAAAAACTAGGAAATAAACAAAAGAAACGTGTACAAGGAACGGATGACTTACAAGTTTTTAATGGGCTAAGGAGCAGTCAAGCAGAGGACATGAATGCAATCAACAATGGAAGAACAGGTCTCCATGTGTTTTCATATCCAAAAGTCAACTTAATAATTTACAAGTTACACTTCTAGTCCCCCACTTTTAGATAAACTGACTTCAGTTCCTATATATTACATGATGGATGTTTGGACATTTAACATTTTTTTTTTTTTTTTTTTTTTTAATTTTTTTACAACAAACTCAAGCCTAAAAAACATCGACATGATTTATGTTTTGAAACTGTTTAGATCTTAACCAAAATTTAGTTTCATAAAGCTCAATGATAATCCACCCTTATGCAAAGGTTAACGTCGTAGTTTAAGATCTACATAAGAAGTAAATGTGAAACAAATAGGGAGAATTACCCCAAGAACACTTTCAATCGGTTTCTTGTGTTTACTTCCCCAATCCCGTGCAAAAATACACTAAATCCGATTCAAGTATTTGATTTTATTAGTGATAATAAACAGTGTAGTGGAAACGTGTGGCGATTTTTTTATTTTTTTATTGTTTATTTTTTTATTTTTTTTTTAACTTGTCTTATAATTGTATTTAAACGAGTTGTGTGTTACAATTATATTTGCCTTAAATATTAAATGTTGAAAAAAGTTTTGTTGATAACTATTGGGATGATCAACTACTATTAAAACCATTTTAAAAATAAGTGTCGCAACAAATAATATCGTAAATAAGTGGTATGTTATTAGATACCATATCCCCTACTTATATCATATTGTTCAACGCACATGTATAAAAACAAAGTCCAACAACTTTCTTTAGTACCATCTGAAAAAATAAAAGAATAGAAAAATATGTCTTCAAACTTTTCACAAAAACAGTCTTATTCGCCAAACGCACCGGATGACAACGATTCTCCTCGATCTCCTCGTTGGTTAGCATAGTTCTTATTTAAACACATAGCTTTAGTTTATATTAAGTTTAGTGAGGAGATCACACACATACTTGTCATTTAATCTTAAGTGTTATTATTATTATTATTATTATTATTATTATTATTATTATTATTATTATTATTATTAATGTAATAGAAACTCAAAGGATTTACAAGAAATTAGTGGGGAGCCGAGATATTATTTGAGCCCTCACTTTTCTAGCTATAGCCAAGTTAATCCTACTAAAAATATGAGTAGCAGCACGTGCTCAAATGTCTTGAGTCACAAAGAACTTTCCGATCCGCTTCAGCAAGGCTACACCCAATGGTAGCAAAGTCATCAAATGGCAAGCATGTTCACACAACAAACTCCATTGGGAGTGTGGAGTGAGGTGTTGGCAATGAGCGAGAAAAGTGTTGGCAAGGTGAACTCTTCACCTTTTGGACATTGTGCTAGTGGGTGCTTTTTTATTTATTTTTTAGTTTGTGAGTGTGTGAGAGATATATAGTGCTGTATTTTAATAAATAAATAAAAATATGTTGAAAGATTAAGTGGTGTGAGATGGTGGTGAAGGAGAGAGAAAACTGATGTGACGCTGAGGTGAAATGTGAAGTGGTGTGAGGGTTGGGGGTGGTCTAAGGTCATTGCATCTTTCTTCAAAGTAATCATGGCTTTTGGCCATGTGAAATAGTATCTGGTGTTTGTAGCGTGAGATAGTTAATTAAAGAAGTATTGTATAACACTAGTTGGACACTCACGCACAGCGGCGGCGATAAGTATAGTTATATGTGTTTGCTTACCAGCTTAGTGAATTCGTTTCATAACACTCCGAATGTATATGTGTTTGCTTGGATTTCCCGTAGCTTTCCATTGACATCATTATTGCTGCATATAGAAAGACCATCGTAATCTCTTACCCATCAAACACTCTCCCCAAAAGTATATGATTTTGACGAATCAAGATTGTATTGATTGAATAAACATTAAAGTTGTAAAAAATTGAATCAAAAGAAAATAAACCCACTAAAAATGTAAAATCTAAAAACTCATAAAAATTTATCAAATCGGATGTTAAATTAATTAGCACAAAATTTTAAAAAAATAAGGTGAAATTAGATTATAAAAAAATAAAAAAATATTTGAGTTTGAAAATAAAGGTGAATTTTTAGTTAGGAAATAACACATGTCACCCAATGATTAAAGCTCATTATCGTAATTTTTTGTTAGGAGTTAGGCTTGAAATTTGTTAAGAAGTGACACATGTCATCCCATGATTGGAGCTCTTTATCTTAATTTTTGGTTAAGAGACTTAGGGATGGCAAAAAAAACCTGAACCCGATGGGTAACCCGAAACCCGAACTTATTGGGGCGGAGCGGGGCATGCTTATCGGGTTTGGGGCCTTAACGGGATTCTTATCGGGTTTGGGGGCGGGCGGGCACTATCCCCGCCCACCAACATATTGTTGGGTTCATAAATACCTAAACCCTTTAATCTAGGATTTGAATAGAAAATAGCCCAAGTGTTTAGACCGTTAAACACTAAATGGGTCACCAGTGCATAGTCTCTCGGTGAGCCATCTTCGAGATACTCGGTGAGGCGGCGAGATGAAGTCTCCCACTCGAAGGCGTAACTTAAAGGGTGAGGCGAGTCAAGAAGAAGATGGTGAATTCGGTGAGTGATGACAATAACTCATTGAATTCCTAAGACTCCTCTCCAACTACTTATCTCAAGACAAACCAAATAGAAGATCAAGGATATGAAGATCAAGAATGAGCGGACAAAGGCGGGATAAGTTTGAATCGGATAAGACGAAGTCCTTATCAACCAAAGTCAACTTTCCCGAATGGCAAAGATCGTGCTCGGTGTCATCAACGACCTTAGGAATGCGATCTTGTCTCTTACCTAAAATAGTCTTTAGAATGAGACAAAATACATCAAGATTTTGTCTTATGTAAGATGTCGGTTTATCACTTAGGAAAGAGTTAAAACTCACACTTGTATAAATAGCATAAGAGATGGAGTGAAAGATTAAGCTTGTAAATTGTAAAAACACACTACACGAAGCCATCTTTCACTCCTCCAAATACAACTTAATCCCCGAGATAGCTCGGTGGGTTCTTGTAGTTGTGCTTTCGGACTTAGCCCGAGCTTCGAGAGGACTCACCAAACCTTGTCATTTCAATCCCAAGTATTGTTCATAGTACTTGGGTAACGATTCTTTGACAATGATTGACTGTTTTGAGTGTAACATGTTGTTTTGATCGCTTGATCCGAAATGCTTTGAGAGAGTCGAGCCATTTAACATGGTTCTTGCACTTTAATGAGAGTTCTGTTTTCCTTTCGGTACCCCATTTTGTTCGGGGTGTAAGGAGATGAAATTTTTGGGAGATTCCCTTTTCATCACGAAGCTCTCAAGCTCATCATTTCGAACTCACTACCATTGTCGGCTCGATTTGTTTTACAAGAATGTCATTACGGTTTTCTCATGAGTGTCTAAATACTCATCATTTTGTTTGTTATTGAATTGCACAATGTTTAGAATGCCAAAATTTGAGATCATCTAAATACTCATCATTTTGAAAACACTCTGAAATGCATCAAAATGATAAAATATCACAAATAAGTGTTTTATGTGTTTTAAATGCAAAATATCAAAATCATATGAAAACGATCAAGTTTGCATAATTGGCGCTTTAGTCCCCAAGTTTCAAAAGTTGTCAAATTTAGTCCCTGGTAAATCAAAATAAAGAAAAATGTTATTTAAAGTCCCTAGGGATTCATGAGTTGTAAAAATTGGTCCTTGAAATTTAAAATTGCAAAATTACAACTTTAGTCCCTAAAGTTTGAAAAATGTCAAAAATAGTCCTTGGATATTTAAAAATGGAAAATAATCAAATGTGGTCCTTGTACTATTCATATTTGACAAGTTTGGTCCTTGTGTGAACTTTGGAAAAATGGCGAGTTTCAGTCCTCAAAGTTTGCAGAAAATTACATAAATGGTCCTTGTGTATTAAACAAACCAAATGGACCCTTTGTAATATTAATCCCCACCAAAACCCAAAAGAACCCCTGTCAACACCACTGACCCCCATTGTGAACCCCTTATTTAATACCTCGGTCATATTAATAAACGCCAAAACGGTCAACATAAGTCAAATACCAAAACCAAGTGGTTTTGTCCTCCATCTCCCTTTATACCCATACTAAACCGGATCACCCCCCTCCTCAAACCACCCCACAACCAATAAATGTTTCCCATTTCATTTCCACTTGCTTCTTGGTTTTGCTTTCCAACTGTATAGCTCCATGACTACCACATCCACCCTACACAATCTCCCAAACTTCATTAATTGCCTCGATACCTCTAATCCACTAGTACCACTTTTGGCGCCAAAATCCATTTGGATGGCTATGATGATTTTGACCAATGGCCAAGATTGTTGATGGGATATGTTCGAAGATGTCGACAGTCTCTAAATGATCTTATAAAGAAGAGGAGATGCAATGTATATATCTATCTAGTGTAATTTTAGTTTAAGCTTTGTCGTTTTAGTTAATTTTCATTTTCAAGTGTAATTTAAAGCTTTAAAGTACTTTGTTTAAGTAATTTAAGTGTTTGTATTATAAACTTTTTTCAATAAGTAATTTCAAATTTCAAGTTCATTTTCAAGATTATGCAAATTTTCAAGTTTAAATTCTCAAATATGTTCTAATGTTGTTTTTAGTTGTTGTTAAGGACTCATAAGGTCACATAAGCTCCTAGATAGCTTATTAAAGCTATTAGAAACCCATAAAACTCAGTCTAGTATAAAAAAGAAAAAAATACCAAAAATACCAAAAAAATTAGATAAAAATAAAAAATCAATGGAAGGTTATCAAGAAGCTGGAGCAGGGTTAATAAAGGATTGCCCTTGGGTTTAGTGCTTATTGGGAAGCTTTAGGTTGTGTTTGTGTGCCTCAGTTCTCAGTCTTGTGCTTGGATCCAATTTGTAAGCCTTTTGATCCATTTTGGCATTTCACTGTGTAAGACATTCATAAGCTTGAATTTTTGTGTCTTTATGTTCATTAGTTATAGTTAAGTATAATTAACCATTAAAAACAGTTGCTTGTTCTCTTTAATTTGTATTTAGTAAAAATCTTATTTTAACAGTTATTATAGCATTAGTGTCAATTCTTAGTTCCATGTTGTTATTGAAGCTGTTTTATGTTTATTTAATCTTAATATATGATATTATAAGATCCTTAATCAAGTTCATGGTCTAAATCTTTGAAAGTCTTTGGAAATCTCAAAAACAGTTTCATAAAAGGGTGTTTGGTTTTCTTGTGTTAACTGTGCTAGAGTTTGTGAAAGCCTTTGTTCTTATTTGATACATGTCATATTAGGTCCTAATAACTCATAGACACCATAAAACCGAGTGCTTGTTCATTAAAAGTCAAAATACCTTTTAATCTCATTTATCTAGTTAATCGTTAGGAATTAGGAACTAAAAATCATCACAAGAGCTTATAACTTGTTACTTTAGCTTAATCTCATCTTAATTTAGCTTAATACATCATAATCGCTTAGTAGAATCAACTTAAAGTTCACTTAAGTCAACTAGTTAGTGTAATATTAAAAGTCAAAATTTTCAATTTGGTCGTTTTTGAATAAAATAGATTAATTTTTATAGGACTTAACATTAGCTTTCAAGTCTTAAGCTTTTGGAATATTAAAATATAGTTGTTCAGCTTTATCTTAGTATTTTTTATATTTTCTAGCTAGCTTATTTATTAGCTTATTTCTTAGCTTCTTTTTAGTCCTAGTCTGAAAAAGTGCCCTGTGCACAGTGAGCCATCTAGTTTCATAAGCTCATCAAGAGCTTATCAGTTAGCTTTAACTCTTGTACTTTAGCTTTTTGAGAAGCTTACCTAGCTGTCTCAAGGTTCCAGTTTTCATTTTCCCATTTTTAGCTTATTTGATAAGCCTGCCATTAGCTTTTTATTTTGTCCATTTCATATAGTCCAATGTTCATACAGTGTTCTCAAGCTTTTTCATAAGCTCATTATAAGCTCTCTAGTGGACCCCACAGTGAGAACTTTAGCTTTTTAGGAAGCTCAGTTGGTCAACTTGTTAATTCCAGTCTTTGTTTTCATTTCCTAGCTCATTTAAGTGCTTAAAAATAAGCTAGAAAGTATCTAGAAAACCAAAAAGTGTCCTGTTTAAACAGTTAAGCTAGTGCTTATTTTGGTTTGTTAAGTGCTTATTTCTATGTAATTTTGCTTTTTCGGTTGTCATTCTAGCTTATAATCGGTTTTTTAGCTTATTTCAGCTTAACTTGTGCTTATTGATTAGCTTATAAGCCATTTTGGCTTAAACTTGTCTTATTACCATTTCTTGTCCATCATTGAAATAATAAGCTCAAACCGAGCTTATTAGTGGTTTTCATAAAAGTTGTAGTTTTATAAATTGCTTATTTCATTGTATTTAATCAGTTTCAAAAAGAAAAAGTCCAAAAATAAAATATTTTGCAAAAAGCCATTCTTTGGGGTTCGAACCACAGCCACCCACTCACCACACACACACTTACCATTCGCCTTGGGTCTTTGACTGGTTGTATCTTTGCACAATTTAATATATAAGTCTTGTTTTCCATTTAAGCTTATTCGCACTCTTTAGCTTATTTCTAGCTTATTTAAATAAGCTTTTACACCTTTTGTATTTTTCTTAGCTTTGTATTAGTATAAAGTATTTTATAAAAAGTTTTAGATTTTTCTCAATAGTTTTAGTATTTTTAATCATTTAATTAGTTTAAAATAGTATTTAATTCATAATAAAAATATAAAAGTCAAAAAATATAAATCTTTTTCTAAAATTTTCTTTTGTCATATAGTAAGTAAGAAAATTGTTTTACACTCGTAGGACTTTTATTTTACAAATTTTACGTTTTTTCTTGTGCACTCGCGTAATTTTTATACATAACGCGTTTTCATTCTAGGTCACGTTTTAGATAATTTAGGTTTACGTTTTAATTAAAATAGTTTATTTAAGTTATTTTGTTTTATAAATCAAAGAAAACATCATTTTAAAAATAGTGATAGCGTTTATTTAATATAATTTAGCTTTTAATTTTCTTTAATTTGCATTTAAGCCCCTGTAATTTACAAAACTTTTCTTTAGGTATAAATATTCCAAAATCCTTCGATCACTATCCTTAGTGATTATTCGACATCTGAATTTGTTCAAACACCATTAAGTCTCCGTGGGACTTAACGACTGTGGAAACACTATACTCTCGGATCTTAATTGCATTTGTTTCGAATTGTTTGAATTTTATTACGGTTGACCATTCACAAGTGGTTAGCTTGTGTGATAAACTTGATTGTTTGGGAGCGAATCAAATTTTGGCGCCGCATTGCCGGGAGGTCATAGCGTGTTCTAAACATTTCGGATCCATTCTTGCACATATACCACCTTTTGTAAACAGTTTTTTTTTGTAAAGTTATCAAAAAGTTCATTAACACTTTTCCTAAAGTGTTAACAACACCAAACAAAATATAAAATAACAAAACAATCGTAACGTTTTCTAGCTTGTGTTTCCTTTAAGGTGATTCTTAAAGAGATACAATTTGGTTAAACGAGACGATACCAAAAATATTGTCCAAAAGTTTTTAAACCCTTAGCACAAATCCATACCTACGTCTTTTCAGTGGTACTTAATAAATACATAAAATCAACCACCGCAAATCAAGGCGGTACACCTACCAACCGGGGTGTGAACATTAATAAGTTCCCGAACAAAAGATTTAAAACTTGCCTTTGTGTCCTTGTGATTTGGTGTACCTTTTTCAAAGAAGTCATTTCATTTGTGATTATTGGTTTAAGTTCACTTGTCGTTTTGCCTCGCATTTGTTTTGAAAACTGATTTTTATACTTAGTGCATGCGCACTCGTTCTTCCAGTTCTACAAGTCCACTTTCGAGCTTGCAAATATTCCTCGTGAGACGTGAGGGCGTTCGCTCCTTCACCGTGGTCGAGGAACGCCTAGCACAACCACCCCCGTCGTAATGGCGGAAGACAAACCGATGAATGAGCTTCTCCAAGCACCCATCGAGGGTTACGGAGATGCCATTATTGTCCCACCATCGTGGTCGATACCTTTGAGCTCAAAACCGGGTTGCTTAATCTTGTAACCCAAAGCCAATTTTATGGTTTTGAGCGGATGATCCTCATGCACATATTCGATGGTTCAACAAGATTGCATCTACCATCAAATACAAGAATGTCCCATGAAGCAATTAAGCTTCTTTGTTCCCATTCTCTCTAGAGGACAAGCCGAAATTGGCTTGAGAAACAACCCCTCGTTCCATTGAGACATGGGAGGATCTAGTCACTAAGTTTGTTAACGAATTCTATCCTCCATCCCGAACTACAAGTCTTAAGAATGAGATAATGAAATTTTCTCAAAGATTTGATGAATCATTCGGGAGGCATGGGATCGTTACAAAGAGTTGCTCCATGATGTCCGCATCATGGTTTTACCGAGTTAATGCAAATGGATACTTTCTACAATGGTCTCGAGACAAGACCAAGACTCTTTAAATGCCTCCGCGGAGGTAATTTCTGAGCAAGACCACAAAAGAAGCCTTGCAAATCATTGAAAACAAGTCCCAGTCCGCCCTTTCCGAACAAAGACATATCGGTCTCGGTCTAATGTTGGACCTTCTACTTCATCTCCGTGAGTACATCTAGCACCGATGCTAAGATTGACAAACTCACGGATATTGTTCGAGCTTTGGTTCTTGCTAACCAAAGAAAGTCACTTTCACACAAACACCATCACATGGTGAAGTGAAGAAAGTCGAGGTCCATGTTACTTGTGGTGGCCCTCATGCATACTACAACTGTCATCGCCACCGATGGTAGTCCGTTTGAAGCCAATGCTATAGCCGGTACTTCACATCGTGGAGGTAATCAATACCGTCCTCAAAATGAACCAAACTACCGTGCTAATACTTATCGTGCACCACCCGGTTTTAACGAAATCCTAACATACAAAACCGAATCAAAACCAACCTAGAATGAACCAAGGTTATCAAAACCAAGGTAATTTCTATCCGGACCAAATCAAGGTTTCCAACATCAAGGAAACCTTAATCAAAACAATTTCAATCGAGGGAATCAATTTCGGAAATGTGAATCCTAACCAAGGAATTTTCAACAACAAGGTCATAATCAAAACATACGACCTCAAAATTTCCTCCACATCCTCCAGTACCATCATCGATGAGTTATTGAAGCAATTCATGAAATCCCAAGATGAAATGAGCAGGTTGTTGGTCACGGATCGGCGATCTAAAGAAGTCTTTAAATGATCAACCCTCGGGCTCGGAAAACTTCCGAGCAACACGATCGCTAACCCGAGGGGATGCAAAGGCGATCACAACCAAAAGTGGTGTTTCATACAATGGACCCGCTATTCCTACTACCTCTTCTTCTCTCCCCTAAGGTAGTGGAAAGTGAACCCGAGGCAACAAAGGACAAGGAACTTCCTACTAATAACGGAGGTACCAACAATGTCCAACCTCAAGTTGTCCGAAACCCAAATCCAATCCAGAGTTGTTTTGAACCTCCAGTAGCTCCGTTGAAAACCCCAAATCCAAATCTTCTATTCCTTACCCATCACGTTTGAATGAGCAAAGCTCCGAAAAAGCCACCATCAAATGGACAAATTTTTCAAATTTTCCAAGAACTACATTTTGACATAAGCTTTGCGGATGCTATCATCTTGATGCCCAAGTTTGCATCAACTCTCAAACACATGTTAAGCAACAAGGAAAAGTGTTTGAGATGGCAAAACTCCTCGACGAGAACTACTCTGCGGTTATCTTGAAGAAGCTTCCCGAAGCTTGGAGATCCCGGAAAATTTCTCTTACCTTGTGTATTTCCGTGAATGGTTGAATGCTTTGCCTTAGCCGATCTTGGTGCAAGCATCAATCGATGCCTTATTCAATATGGAAGAAACTTTCTCTTCGGAACTTACTCCTACATGCATGACTCTCGAGCTTGCGGATCGTACAATATCCCGTCCTCTTGGCATTGCCGAGGACATATTTGTGAAAGTAGGAAAGTTCCATTTTCCGGTGACTTTGTGGTTGTTGATTTCGATGCGATCATCGGGTTCCTCTCATTGTTGGACGAGGATTCTTGAGAACGGTCCGTGCTCTCATTGATGTATTTGAGCAAGAAATCACATTACGTGTTGGTAATGAAGTTGTCACCTTTAACCTTGATCAAACTTGAGGTACTCCGCAAACTATGATTCCGAGTCGGTTAACCGAATAGATATCATTGATGTTGCTTCAAGAGTACTCAAGAAGTTCTTGGTTATGATCATAATTCTTGAGTGATAATCTCACTCATTCATCTCAACCCATCATTGCCAATTCTACTCCTTCTCTCACTCCATTTGAGGAAAGTGACTTCATCTTGGAAGAGATTGAAGCATACTTGTCTAGTGATTCTGCTCCATGGGAAATTGATCACGCTCCCATCGACATCGAGGGGACATACTTCTCATTGAGAAGTTGCTTAATGATGATCCATCATCACTCCCTCCGTCGAGCTTCATAACAAGGAAGTCAAGTCGGTTGAGAAAATCGAAGAATTTCAAAGTCGAACTTAAGGACTTACCACCTCATCTCGAGTATGCATTTCTTGAAGGTGATGATAAATTACCGGTCATTATTGCTCGAGATTTGAGTAAAGATGAAAAGATCGCTCTCATAAAGGTCTTGAAGTCACACAAGCAAGCAATTGCTTGGAAACTCTCCGACATTAAGGTATCAACCACGAATTTTGTACTCACAAAATCTTGATGGAGGATGACTTCAAACCAATGATTCAACATCGAGAAGAGTAAATCCAAAATCCATGATGTTATCAAACAGGAGGTTATCAAACTTCTTGATGCGAGATTAATTTACCCGATCTCGAGATAGTCCTTGGGTTAGCCCAATTCATTGTGTTCCTAAAAGGGTGGCATAACTGTTGTCACAAATGAAGATAACGAGTTAATTCCAACTCGGTTGGTTACGGATGGCGTGTTTGCATTGACTATCGTAAGTTGAATGACGCCACCGAAAAGACCATTTTCCTCTACCCTTCATGGACCAAATGCTTGAGAGATTAGCGAGGAACGAATACTATTGTTTCCTTGATGGTTTCTCGGGTTATTTTCAGATCCCCATTGATCCACGGATCAAGAAAGACCACATTCACCGCCCATACGGAACTTTTGCCTCTGACGTATGCCTTTTGGCCTATGTAATGCTCCCAGCACGTTCCAACGATGTATGATGGCCATTTTCCACGACATGATCGGAAACAATGGAGGTGTTTATGGATGACTTCTCGGTCATTGGGGACTCATTTCAAACATGTCTCTCCATCTAGATAAAATGCTCAAACGGTGTGAAGACACCAATCTTTGTCTAAATTGGGAGAAAAGCCACTTTATGGTCAAAGAAGGCATAGTCCTTGGCCATAAGATTTCAAAAATGGGATTGAGGTAGATAGAGCAAAAGTCGATGTTATTGCTAAATTACCTCATCCTACTACCGTCAAAGGTATTAGGAGTTTTTAGGTCATGCCGGTTTTATCGCAGATTCATACAAGATTTTTCTAAAATCGCCTGACCTATGACCCATCTTCTTGAAAAAGATGCTCCTTTTATCTTCTCACCGAGTGCATCAAAGCTTTTGAAACATTAAAGAAAAAGCTTCTCGAGGCACCCATTCTCGTTGCTCCCGATCGGGATTTACCCTTTGAACTCATGTGCGATGCAAGTGATTTTGCTATCGGTGCGGTCCTAGGGCAACGTAGAACAAGCATTTTCACCTATCCACTACGCGAGTAAGACTATGATCAAGCTCAAACCCATTACACCACCACGTAAAAAGAGCTATTAGCCGTGGTGTATGCGTTTGAAAAGTTTCGCCATACTTAATCTTGACCAAATGCGTGGTGTATACGGATCACTCGGCTCTCAAATATCTCTTTGCAAAACAAGATGCAAAGCCGAGATTGCTCCGTTGGGTTCTCCTCCGCAAGAATTTGATATCATTATCGTGATAAAAAGGAGCCGAGAACACGTCACGATCATCATCCCATCTAGAAAACCCTCACCAAGATGTTTTCGAGAAAAGGAAATAAATGAAACATTTCCTCTCGAGACACTCAATGCGGTTTCTTTTCGTGGAAACTCTACTACCCCATGGTTTGTTGACTTCGCAAATTACCATGCGGGTAACTTCATAGTGAAAGGGATGTCGACCCAACGAAGAACAAATTCTTCAAGGATGTTAAACATTACTTACGGGACGACCCTACTTATTCAAAATCTGTGCGGATCAAGTCATCCGACGGTGTGTTTATGGACAGAAGCTATGGACATTCTCAAAGCTTGCCATCTTTGGACCCACCGGGGCCATCATAGTCCAAATTACACCACCAAAAGGTGTTTGATTCGGGTTTTATTGGCCCACTATTTACAAGGATGCCCATGAATTTGTCAAAGCATGTGACGCTTGTCAACGTCACGGAAATATCTCTCAAAGAAATGAAATGCCGCAAAACGCCATTCAAGTATGTGAGATTTTGACATCCGGGGCATTGACTTTATGGGGCCATTTCCATCATCTCGAGGAACAAATACATACTTGTGGTCATTGACTATTTGTCAAAATGGGTTGAAGCGAAAGCTTTACCTACCAATGATGCCCGAGTAGTTGTAAAATTCTTAAAATCTCTTTTGCTAGGTTTGGAACTCCATGAGCTATAATCGGTGATCGTGGTACGCATTTACGCAATGACCAATTTGATCGAGTCATGCAAAAGTATGGTGTAACTCACCGTCTCTCTATCGCATACCACCCCCAAACAAGTGGGCAAGTGGAAGTTTCCAACCGTGGTATAAAAGAATTCTTGAAAGGACGATGGCGAAAATCGTGCATCACGGTCGGATAAACCGGATGACGCTCTGGGCCTTCCGTCGACTTATAAAACACCCATCGGGTGTACACCATACAAGCTAGTGTACGGAAGGCATGTCATCTGCCGATTGAGCTTGAGCACAAAGCATAATGGGCCTTGAAACATGCAAACTTCGATATTCGAGACGGTTGGTGATCACGAAAAGTTCAAATGAATGAATTAAATGAACTCCGTGATCAAGCATACGAGAACTCTTTGATCTACAAACAAAAGACAAAGAAGATTCATGACTCAAAATCAAGAACCGCGTTTTCAACGTCGGTGATCGAGTCCTTCTTTTCAATTCAAGATTGAAGATTTTCTCGGAAAGCTCAAGTCCCGTTGGTCGGTCCATTTACTATCGCTAAGGTTTATCCTTATGGTACTATTGAGTTATCTCAACCCGATGGTCCAAATTTTAAAGTAAATGGTCATCGATTAAAGCATTATTTTGGAGAGGACATTCCACCCGTGGTTGTCCGGATCTACAAACATTCCCCATGAACCAATGAATGCGGGATCGAGTCAAGCTAGCGACTCGGTAATCAAAAACATGCACATTACATGGGTTTTCACCGTGAGTATCACCCTAGTGTGGGGGGAGTTGCCCCATTGTTGTATATAAGTTAAGTTTAAAAAAAAAAAAAAAAAAATTGTGTATATATCAAAAATAAAATAATGGCCGTAGTATTTCCTTTTACATTCTATGTTTCGCATAACACGTAGGTACTTTGAATATTGAGGGCAATATTCATTTCTAAGTGTGGAAATTCTCACGAATTTTATCATGTAATTATACCACCCAATTCCCCATTTTGGCCAAAATTTTTTTTTTTTGAGTAAGTGTTTTCACTTACTCAAAGAAATGGTAATCGATCCGCCATGTCTAACCCACATAAGGATTGGCTAATCCAGAGCAAACGGCTCTTGGTAAAGATATCTCAAATCCGTTTATGGCTTGCAATTTGCCCAAAATTGTATGGTGTTCAACTCACCATATCTTTAATTAGTGAAAAGTTGGCTAGCCCGCAAGTTTATGGCTTGTGGTAAAGGCGCTTGGAAAGCCATAATTGGTAATCGGCTCACCAAAGATAATATTGATAATTTATCTAAGAGTTGGCTAGTCCGAGCAAACGGCTTCGGTAAAGACAAATCAAAACCGTTGAAAGTTATGATTTGCTCAAAATCATTTGGTTATCATTGTGCCAAGGTTCTTACTTGAACTAAACAATTGGCTACTCCAAAAGTAATGGCTTTTGGTAAAGAGATGAAATCCATTAATTTTTCTCAAAAGATTGCTAGGAACTAGCAATATCTTAGTGTGGGGATTGATGAGTGTCTAAATACTCATCATTTTGTACTGCTTTAAAATGCCAAAACATCCGAAAACACTTTAAATGCATCAAAATGATAAAAATATCACAAAT
This sequence comes from Chrysanthemum lavandulifolium, assembly GCA_022545495.1. Classification (NCBI taxonomy): domain Eukaryota; kingdom Viridiplantae; phylum Streptophyta; class Magnoliopsida; order Asterales; family Asteraceae; genus Chrysanthemum; species Chrysanthemum lavandulifolium. Next base: position 55,497,227 of record CM040244.1, read on the forward strand.
AAGTGTTTTATGTGTTTTAAATGCAAAATATCAAAATCATATGAAAACGTATCAAGTTTGCATAATTGGCGGTTTTAGTCCCCAAGTTTCAAAAGTTGTCAAATTTAGTCCATGGTAAATCAAAATAAATAAAATGTTATTTAAAGTCCCTAGGGATTCATGAGTTGTAAAATTGGTCCTTGAAATTTAAAATTGCAAAATTACAACTTTAGTCCCTAAAGTTTGAAAAATGTCAAAAATAGTCCTTGGATATTTAAAAATGGAAAATAATCAAATATGGTCCTTGTACTATTCATATTTGGCAAGTTTGGTCCTTGTGTGAACTTTGGAAAAGTGATGTTTGGTCCCTCAAGTTTGCGAAATTTACATCAATGGTCCTTGTGTATTAAACAAACCAAATGGACCCTTGTGTATATTAATCCCCACCAAAACCAAAAGAACCCCTCACAACACACTTGACCCCCATTGTGACCCCCTTCATATTAATACCACCGGTCAAACAAAGTCAAATACCAGATCACTGCTCATCTCCCTCACACTCATATAAACCAAAACCGGACACCTCCACTCAAACCACCCATACTACTTTCGGTTTCCTATACCTTTCCACCAATTGCTTCCCACCCACCTTTTCATTCGGTTGTTTTGCTTTCCAACTCCCTCCACCTTCACAATCTCCCAAACTTCATTAATTGCAAGAACCCGCTCTAATCCACTAAGACTTTTGGCGCCAAAATCCATTTGGATGGCTATGATGATTTTGACCAATCAATGGCCAAGATGAGATGGGATATGATTCATAGATGTCGACAAAGCTCAAAATGATCATTATAAAGAGAGAAGATGCAATGTATATAGCTATCTAGTGTAATTTTATTTTAAGCTTTGTCGAATTAGTTAATTTCAATTTTCCAGTGTAATTTAAGTCTTTAAAGTACTTTGTTTAAGTTATTTAAGTGTTTATAATCCTTTTGCAATAAGTAATTTCAAATTTCAAGTTTCATTTTCAAGATTATGTAATTTTCAAGTTTAAATTCTCAAATATGTTCTAATGTTGTTTTTAGTCTTTGTTAAGGACTCATAAGGTCATATAAGCTCATAGATAGCTTATTAAAGCTATTAGAAACCCATAAAACTCAGGTCTAGTATAAAAAGAAAAAATACCAAAATACCAAAAAATTAGATAAAAATAAAAATCAATGGAAGGTTATCAAGAAGTTTGGAGCGAGGTTAATAAAGGATTGCCCTTGGGTTTAGTGCTTATTAGGAAGCTTTAGGTTGTGTTTGTGTGCCTCGGTTCTCGATCTTGTGCTTGGATCCAATTTGTAAGCCTTTTGATCCATTTTGGCATTTCACCGTAAGACATTCATAAGCTTGAATTTTGTGTCTTTATGTTCATTAGTTATAGTTAAGTATAATTAACCATTAAAAAGCAGTTGCTTGTTCTCTTTAATTTGTATTTAGTAAAATCTTATTTTAATGCTTATTATAGCATTAGTGTCAATTCTTAGTTCCATGTTGTTATTGAAGTTGTTTTATGTTTATTTAATCTTAATATATGATATTATAAGATCCTTAATCAAGTTCATGGTCTAAATCTTTGAAAGTCTTTGGAAATCTCAAAAACAGTTTCATAAAAGGGTGTTTGGTTTTCTTGTGTTAACTGTGCTAGAGTTTGTGAAAGCCTTTGTTCTTATTTGATACATGTCATATTAGGTCCTAATAACTCATAGACACCATAAAAACCAGTGCTTGTTCATTAAAAAGTCAAAATACCTTTTAATCTCATTTATCTAGTTAACTGTTAGGAATTAGGAACTAAAAATCATCACAGTAGCTTATAACTTGTTACTTTAGCTTAATCTCATCTTAATTTAGCTTAATACATCATAATCAGTTAGTAGAATCAACTTAAAGTTCATTTAAGTCAACTAGTTAGTGTAATATTAAAGTCAAAATTTTCAATTTGGTCGTTTTTGAATAAAATAGATTAATTTTTATAGGACTTAACATTAGCTTTCAAGTCTTAAGCTTTTGGAATATTAAAATATAGTTGTTCAGCTTTATCTTAGTATTTTTTATATTTTCTAGCTAGCTTATTTATTAGCTTATTTCTTAGCTTCTTTTTAGTCCTAGTCCGAAAAAGTGCCACATGCACGTTGAGCCATCTAGTTTCATAAGCTCATCAAGAGCTTATCGTTAGCTTTAACTCTTGTACTTTAGCTTTTTGAGAAGCTTACCTAGGCATCTCAAGGTTCCGGTTTCATTTTCCCATTTTTAGCTTATTTGATAAGCCCGCCATTAGCTTTTTATTTTGTCCATTTCATATAGTCCAATGTTCATACAAAGGTTCTCAAGCTTTTCATAAGCTCATTATAAGCTCTAGTGGACCCCACAGTGAGAACTTTAGCTTTTAGGAAGCTCGGTTGGTCAACTTGTTAATTCCAGTCTTTGTTTTCATTTCCTAGCTCATTTAAGTGCTTAAAATAAGCTAGAAAGTAGCTAGAAACCCAAAAGTGTCCTGTTTAAATGCTAAGCTAGTGCTTATTTTGGTTTGTTTAGTGCTTATTTCTTAATAATTATGCTTTTCAGTTGTCATTCTAGCTTATTATCGCTAGTTTAGCTTATTTTCATTTAACTTTAGCTTATTGATTAGCTTATTAGTCATTTTAGCTTAGCCATTTCTTGTCCATTTTGACTAAATAAGCTCAAACTTATTCGAGCTTATTAGTGGATTTCATAAAAGTTCTAGTTTTATAAATAGCTTATTTCATTGTGCTTAGTAAGTTTGTAAAGAAAATCAAAAAATAAAATATTTTGCAAAAAGCCATTCTTTGGGATTCGAACCACGCCACCCATTTCCACACACACACCTTACCATTCGCCTTGGGTCTTTGACCGGTTGTATCTTGCACAATTTAATACATAAGTCTTGTTTTCCATTTTAGCTTATTCGTACTCTTTAGCTTATTTCTAGCTTATTTAAATAAGCTTTCACACCTTTTGTATTTTTCTTAGCTTTGTATTAGTATAAAGTATTTTATAAAAAGTTTCAATTTTGCTCAATAGTTTTAGTATTTTTAATCATTTAATTAGTCTAAAATAGTATTTAATTCATAATAAAAATATAAAAGTCAAAAAATATAAATCTTTTTCTAAAATTTTCTTTTGTCATATAATAAGTAAGAAAATTGTTTTTACACTCGTAGGACTTTTATTTTAAAAATTTTACGTTTTTCCTTGTACACTCGCGTAATTTTTATACACAACGCACGTTTTCATTTTAGGTCACGTTTTTAGATAATTTAGGTTTATGTTTTAATTAAAATAGTTTATTTAAGTTATTTTGTTTTATAAATCAAAGAAAAACATCATTTTAAAAATAGTGATAGCGTTTATTTAATATAATTTAGCTTTTTAATTTTCTTTAATTTGCATTTAAGCCCTGTAATTTACAAAACTTTTTCTTTAGGTATAAATATTCCAAAATCCTTCGATCATTATCCTTAGTGATCATTCGACATCCGAAAGTGTTGAGCACCATTAATCCTCCGTGGGACTTAACGACTGTGGAAACACTATACTCTCTTAATTGATCTTAATTGCATTTGTTTCCATTCAAGTGTTTGAATTTTATTACGGTTGACCATTCAGAGAAAACTATTCCATTGGTTAGCTTTGTGTGATAAACTTACATATTTGTGCATATACTCCTAACGTTTGGGCAGCGAAATAGGCAAATAGTAGACATGATTAGTTTCTCTTTCGTCGACCCACATACTAGTGGGCTTGGGCTTAAAGCTCTCTTGAATTTGGCAATTGACTCATGGTCGGTGGTTGAGTGCATTGTGCTACCATAGGTTTTGCATTTGGAGACCGAGGATGACTTCGATGATTTTGGGTTGCTTGAATTTCTCCTTGCTTGAATGACATTGTCATCTTGAGATGTCTTATGAGTGGATTTCATAAATATCAAAGATTTGTTCATGAGACAATCATCGGGATGATGATCATTAAAACCACAATTGTAGGCAAGGAGGAAAAGGTTTTGCTCTAAACTTTTGAGCGGACTTGGATGTAGAAACATCTTGATGACCAACTTTGGTATAGTTTGCTTTATCGAGAGAACTTACATATTGTAAGTGATCGCTAGCTTCGTGATCATCCTTTTGCGGATCATACAAAAAGAATTCTATAACGGTTTTCGATTGGTATGGTGGTATAGTGACACGAGATCACATTTACCTTGGTTTTGTGGTGGCTTTTGACTTTGAGGTACTAGAGGAAGTGACTTAGTTTCCTTGATTGATTCGAGGACTTTTCGATGGATTCCATCTTGTCGGTTAGCTTCCTCACAAGTTTAGTCATTTGTCAATTTGGTCGACTTGTGGGGACAGAGAGAATGTGGAAGTCTCGGTGGGGTAGATTCTTGTTGAATTGGTTTTGATGGTCTTTTCAGGATAGTTCTACCAAGTCCGACCTTTCTTTTGGTGAGTGTGGATTGTATTGTAATGGAGTAAGCTCGGTGGGAGCAAGACCTCAAGAGGTTCCAGGTGGAAGTGGTGCTGAGATTCACTTCTAACTCGTAGATGTGTTCAGTACTCACGGGCACATCGAGAGTCCAAGCATGCTCTTTAAAGCTTGACTTTCGGGCTCTAGAATTCTTCCATAATCAAAGTTTGGAAGCTTACTCTCGGATTAACCCGCTCAATCCAATCACCGGGCTTGAGACTAGTCAACATCTTGGTAATCATGCCACCGCACACAAATGGCTTAGGACCATGGTCTTTGTTGAGAGAGTCGTCGAAGATGATCTTCACCTAAGACTCTCTTCTTACTCTTTGGGGCTCCACAAGATCAAAGACCACAGGATTCTTAGCAATCAACTATTAAGGATATCTTGAACCTTTTGAGTTCGTCTTGAAGAGCCTGATTTCTTTTACTAGTTCGGTGTTTTGAATTTGCAAAGTGACACCTCAAGCTTTGCTTGTTTTAAAAGCGGTTAAAACAACTGTTACACTCAAAACAGGTCAATCATTGTCAAAAGACATAACAAAACCCCATATGAGATATTCAAAGGTAGACTTCACGACATCGCCTACTATCGTGTTTTGGATGTCCTGTTTATTCATAACCACAAGGATCATCTAGGCAAGTTTGATGCTAAAGGCGATGATGGATACTTTCTAGGTTACTCATGATCTCCAAAGCCTTGAGGTATTTAACACAAGGAGACAACAAATCGAGGAAACCTTTCATGTCACCTTTGATGAAAGTGTAGAAAGCATCGGGTTCACCAACACCTCGATGGAGGAAATAGGAATTAATAACTCATCAAGATATCCTCGATGAATATAACACTCAAATCAATTCCTCATACCAAGTCGATCTTCGACATATCATATTATGTCTTGCCTCACAACCCGTCACAACCAACTATCGGTGAATTAATTGATAATCAATCGGCCTCGACGGGATAGGTAACACCGATCCAAATAATCGAGAACCCGTGATTCATGATACCCAACCCGAACAAGATATCTCAACAGATGTTCTTAATTATTACATGGCTCATGCACCGAACTCACTCCCGAGTCTCCAGTGACCTCTTCAAGCTCGATTTTAGACCACAAAGTAAGTGGACAAAATCTCGGGACATTGAGCTTGTAAACATCATTGGTGAACCCATCGAGGGTATGCTCACTAGAAGCATGGTACGCTAAGTTAACTGCAGCTTGACCAATGAATGTCTATATGCGATTACCTATCGGATATAGAACCCAAAAGTGTCACCGAGGCTCTAAAACACCCAAGTTGGGTTCAAAGCCATGCAAGAAGAACTTCAATGAGCTTGATAAAAACAAGGTCATGACCTTGATCAAATGTCCTCGGAATGTCATTGTCATAGGAATGAAGTGGGTTTCGAAACAAAAGCGAGGAAAACAGCCTTTGTTATTAAAAACAAAGCCGGACTTATAGCGAAGGTTACATCAACAAGAAGGCATTGACTATGATGAGACATTTGCTCTTGTTGCAAAGAATGGAAGCCATCGGGATCTTCCTTGCATATGCTACCTACATGAACTTCAAAGTTTACCAAATGGATGTAAAAGTGCATTCCTAAATGGTGAACTCAAGGAAGATGTATATTTTCGACAACCTTGTGCTTTGAGAGTAGTGAATTCCACGACTATGTTCTGAAGCTTGATAAAGCCCTTTATGGATGAAACAAGCTCCCGGGGCATGGTATGAAACTCTCTCGCCTTCGATTCAAAACAAGTTTGTCGAGGCAAGATAGACAACACATTGTTTATCTATAGGACAAAACAAGATGTGATCTTGGTCCAAGTATATGTTGATGACATCATCTTTGGCTCAACAAACTACACTCTTTGCAAACAGTTTAAAAACTAATGACAAAGAAGTTTGAAATGAGCATGATAGGTGAACTCATACTTCCTTGGACTACAAATCGTGCAAATGATAAAGGAATCTCCATCAATCAAGAGAAATACACAAGAAATCTCTTGAAGAAATATGAGATATCCGATTGTGCCTCGGTGAAGACACCAATGGTCCCTCCTAACAACCTTGGACCTGATCTCACTGGCAAGTCGGTCAATCAAACCCATTTCGGAGGGATTGTTGGCTCATGATGTATCTAACGCTTACGGACTGGACATACAATTCTCGGCCTGTCTAATAGCAAGATATCACCCAATCCCAAAGAATCCCACTCACTGCAGCGAAAAGAATACTCGGTGCACTGAAGGAACCCCAAGCCTTGGACTCTATTATCCAAAGTGCTCAAGGTTTGATCTCAAAGGTTACTCGATTACGATTATGTTGGTTGCAACATGGATGAAAAAGTACCTCGTGGTCCTGTCAATTTCTTGGAGGAAAATTGGTTTGTTGGAGTGCTAAAAGCAACAATCGATGGTAATGTCTTGGTGAAGTCGAGTATATGGTCGCTGCAGGATGTTGTGCCAATGTTTTATGGATGAAAAGTCAACTTAGTGACTATGACATCCATTACAAAATGGTACCCATCTTCTGTGACAACACCAGTGCCATTGCAATCTCCAACAATCATGTCCTTCATCAAAGAACCAAACACATTGATATCAGATATCACTTCATCAGGGACCACATAATGAAAGGAGACATAGAACTCCATTTCATCCCTACAGAATATCAACTTGCTGATATCTTCACCAAACCCTTGATGAACCTACCTTCGAGAGATCGAAAGTTGAATTGGGAATGCTTGATATTGAAAGTCGGTGTCCGAAAACCAATCTCGATAAGTTCTATGAAATGGTTCCTCCTCCCTGAACGAAACCCATAAACAACCATTTCAATGAATGAGTAAGACTCTTTCAAGGACCCTGACTTTAGATATCAAGCATTGAATGAGTATCTAAATGCATCAAGTATTAGTTACTTAAATGTCCTAGGTTGGAAATCACAACAATTAAATATAGGAATATATGTCTTTGTATCTTATTGTCGGGGGTCCTCATACTCACCTCTTTCCACTTGGCATTAAATGCCTCTCGGACATAAAATATCCTGCGGATATTTTATTCTTACAAAAAGTGCACTTTATTTGCACATCGCAATCGCTTCCTTGAAAAACGAGATTTTACAGTTGGTAGTGGAGGCCGGAGGGTGGCATTAAATGTGGAAATTCAAAACGTTTTCAAAAACCGACTTTACAAATCCACAAGTATGCACAAACAACTCCTCTCAATACCCTATAAATACTCCTCACAAAATCCTTATCACACACACAAAAGATTTCTGCTAACAAAACTCTGTCAAAAACTCTTTCAAACCCATAAATCTTTGTGTTCTTCAAATATTTTTCTAAAAACCCTCCTCTGTAAACATTTACAAAAAGTTTTTCATCACAAACTTGAGAGATTTAACACTCTTTGATTGTTCTAGCTCAAACTTTCTTTCAAAACCCTAAAAATCTTCTAATGGAAATGGCTAGAACACAATCTCTCTAGTTTGCACCTCAGTGGGTAGGGGATCTTACCAATGTTGAATTTAAAACCAATAATGTCATAGGCGATTTTGAATATCCTCAAACCGTCCCACCTACAAGGACATTATGAAATTTTGTATAATCGCCACCCGAAAACGGCCTTTGTTCAGTGTCCTCTATCTTGTACTCAAAACCGCTTTCGGGAGTTTTGGGCAACAGCTAAGGCCTTTGACCCGACACCCCATCGATGAGAATAACCTTAGACCACTCGGGAGTATCTCATCAGTTCATCTTTTAATGAAATTGACAATTCACCGGATTATAAAACATTTTGCACTTCAATGGGGTTAGACTACAACAAGGGAGTTTATGTCGCCCATCCCGAACCCTCCACAATGAAGGATGGGTTAAATCAAATCATTTTGGATCCATCATTTTGGACAAGACCCCGCCACCAAGAGTTCATTCCCTTGGCTTGGAGGATCCTATTCACTTTTATGATTGTGTCCTCATTGGAACCACTCATCCACCGAACAAGTTAAATCTATTCATTGATGATGGCATACTTTATGATGAATGGGGTCACTGTCGTATAGGGGAGATCATTTACGGTGATCTCAGTATCCAAGCTACGAGCAAAACTAGGGCGAAATATGTTTCGTATCCTAGGTTTGTCTCTTGTGCTTTACAAGTGTTCTTGGGTGGTAATTATCCTCGTGAAGAAAATATTGTGCTTTACCCGGCATCCCGTAAATCAAAATTTCAAAAGGACCCATCCCTTGTCACAAATATTGAATTGACGGCCCATATAGTTCTCAAACAACCGTAGGAATCGGTGTCTTCTAACCCCGCTCCTATAAAGAGAAAGGGGAAGTCTCGGACCGACTAAGACCAAACCCAAGTCTCGGGCCCCAGGCTTCAGGAACACCGCCAAAAGGCAAGACCTAAGACCGATCCGACACCCACTAGAAGCCAATCATCATCCACCCGGTGACAACGAAGGACACCGACACATTATAATCGGTGCCCTTGGTCCCAAATACTACTCCCAAGATCCAGAGGAAACATACAACCCACCGGGTAGGGGAGCGCCTTCCACCGCCTAAGGATGACATTAGCAAATCCAAGCCTTTGTCGAGGGCACACCTAATGATCTCAAAGACTCGAGATGGAACCAAACAACCACGATAGGATATCACTTTCTCGACTACCAAAGGCACTAAGAAAACCCATCCGTGTCTCGGGGGTCTCGGGGACAAAGACTCGGAGGAAAGGAACAACCCGCCGATCGGAACCCAAAACCAATCCTCGACTCTAGAGAAGGCACTGGAAACACCCACGATGTTCGAGGGGTCAACGGGACAAAGACTCGTAAGGAAATATACCACCCGATATGGAACCCATCAACCCCGCTTGTTAACTATGGTCGATGTTACATGGATACTCTTTTCGATGATGAACCCGCCGAAAGTGAAGATGTAATTTTATCGCTAGGAAGAAGTGGACGCCGAGGTTCAATCGAACAAGAACCTCACCGATTCATGTGGAGCATACCGAGTCACCATTTCAACTCAAGACAATGACTCAAACTCCTCATCATCCAGCTCGTGAATTTAGCCGCTATGACAACATTCTTCCAATCAACGAATCGAGCGACTAGTCATGTGGATCACCAAAGCCTCAAGGAAGATATACTATGGGTCATCGACAAAATGTGGGATCAACACACCGAGGTTCTTGCCATTATGCCGATCTTAAATCCGATGTGCTCACCTTCAATGCTAACATCGGCGAACACAGAGATCTTATGTATGAGCAACTTCACGTATTGTATGATAACTTGGCTAAATTTCTCAAACATCTTCGTGGTTGTGGGAAAGATTGATGAAATCGGGGAATCACCAAAGAAGACCCAACACTCAACTCAAAAGTCTTGAGACTACGAGGCTTACTTAAAGAATTCCTCGGGCCCATCGAACTCATCAACATGTTGAAGTCTCGCCAATGTTCGTGGTCTTCAATCTTCGTTCGCCTCTTGAGACAACACTGGGCTCTTTGATGCTCAGTGACCAATATGGCTAAGGCTTCCTCATCAATGGCGTGGAATCTTGGACCTAGGATGACACCTTGAACTCTCAGTGAATCTTGAAACAAAGGTCACCGGGTCTCAAAAGGACACATCCGATATCAAAGCTATGATTACCGAAATCTACCAAGCCTTCAAAGGTCGGGCACCAAGCTCCCCGAGTTGAAAGCCAACTCTTGCTTTTCTCACCGACGCTTCGCATGAATTGAGGGGAGAGGAGCAATCAAGAGACTTCCTCTCACACCGAGGGGAGCCAACACCACAAGTATCTACTACTCAGAGAAAACTAGAGGGGTTGAATAGTTTACCAATGAAAAACTTTGTTTTGAAACTTATTGAAAGATCAATTGATATTGATCTTAAGTATGTTAATGAAATATGCAAGCAATATATAATAAGTAAATAAGGAAAGAAATGATCAAACCACAACAAGTTGTTTATAGTGGTTACCACAAGGACTCTTTTTCCTTGCCCTCACTCCACTCCTCGAGTCTCACACCGAGAGTTTAACTCACTAGTCAACAAGCTCCTTTCACCGGTGGAGAAAACCTTTACACCGCTACACTATTTCCCGACACTAAGTTAGATGTCGAGTTCTTTCCAAGGGTACAACTACTCCCACACACAATGTATTTTGAGGACTAAAATACTAACCACCACACTCACAAGATTATGATGGTTTGATACAACAATGAAGTACGGATCAACACTAGATCATACAACACTAAACAAACAAGACTTCCAACTTCTCGTTGAAGCTTGAATATGACTTGATCTTCTTTGCTACAAAGAGATCACTAATATGATATAAAACCGAGTTAGAAAGGTTAGAGAAGATATGTATGAGAGTATGTTAGAAAGGGATGAGAAACTACTTGGCTTGGCATTGCTATTTATAGCCAAATTGGATGAGAGCGTCCGAGACCCGCGGACCCTTAAAAGGGTTCCGCCTGTGTACCATTTTGGTACCTTGATCCGACAACCAAGATATCAAATCTTGCCTAAAGTCAACTCTATCTAAGTGAGATTGTGCAAGATATGAAGAGTACAAATCTTCACAAAATATCTAATGGAATCTTCCAATGATTTCCATGATGTAATACATGATGTCAAATGTTGTATTACTATTTGTAGAAATATGCAAGTGCTTAAGTAGTGTTTGGTTTTAAGAACCTAACACATTCTACAAACTACTATCATACATAATGATTAGATTCATATAGAGATGTTACTAATCACAAATGTAAATGCTTGAATGATGAATATATTGTTTGAGAAAGCTTGTTTTAATATCTAATAAACTTGACAAGCTTTAAGCTTTTATAAATTAAATTTATTTTTGTCGTTAACAAAACTTAGGCAAAGATCAAAAATATAAATAACGTTTAATGACGATATTTGTATTAACAATCTCCCCCTTTTTGTTGAGGACTTGAAAAGGAAATGATAATGCAAGTGTATGAATTTTGACTTTTTATGAAAGTCAAAGAATTCACTAGTTGATGCATGATGTTGACTTTTTCAGAAAGTCAAAGTATGCAGTTTGACTTTTTAAAGAAAAGTCAAGTATTTATCAATGAGGGTTCCTGTTTGACTTTTAGAAATTCAAATGTAAGCAGCTTGACTTTTCTTTAAAAGTCAAATATAAATAATTTCAAAGTTCTATATTTTCTCCCTTTTGTCTCAACAAAAGAAGAGGCTATGCTGAATGTAATGAGCTGAGCTATTATCTCCCCTTGTTCAAAGCTCCCCTAAATTGGGTGCTTTAATGGGAAGATACATGGATTGTGAAAATAAAGCTACAAAAAAATGTTAGTAATAATGATCATTTACAAGCATTTCCAAACACTATGTAATGACATCAACAATATAATAAACAACATTCATTAGTTAAAATTTTTCATGAGTAAAGATCATGAAAAGAGAACACAATGATGTGTTTTAAGTACAAGAAATAAAATTATCCTAAGAAAGTAAACAAAAGAAAGACTATTCTAAACCATCCTAAAGTGATGGTGGATGGAAAGAGCGCAAGACGCCAAGGATGCGGTTGAGGATGAACCTCATTTCTTCTGAAGTCATGGACCATAACACGGTCCGTTTCCACTTTAGCCATGTTTGCTCACAAGTTGAGCAACCATGCCTTGAGGAAAGAAAGTTCGGGGAGGTTGTGGTGGTGGAATGGTGGATGTGTTGGTGGTGTTGGGAATATTTGGAGTGGTCATGATGGATGCAAGCAAAGCATTTTGCATTGCATTGTCTCACTTGCCGGAGTCCACCATGCCTTTGAATCGTGGAGGTTGTGGAGTTCGGCTTGAATCTCTCTCTAGTGGGATTGTCATCCCACATGCACTCGGAATGTCCTCAATACGAGGGACATTGATGATGGAAGTGGATGATCCCGTATAAAGGACCATGAATGTCCTTGAATGGGGTGAAAAAAGGAGAGGTTTTGGCCCCAATGGGCGTTTGGGTCAATGGATGACCGAGGTGACTCATGAGCGATTCGCTCAATTGTGCCAAAAGATGGCAATGGTGGTGGATGACTTGGCCTATAGAGGCAAGTCCTCCAAGTCCTCTAGGAAAGGATTTGGTGATGTTGGTGGGTTGAAAATAACCCACGGGAGTGAGTGCGGAGACCTTGGTGAAGGTGGTGAGGGTGTTTGGATGTTTGACGGGTGCTGTAAATGGAGGTGAAGTAGGTGTTTTGTTGGTGGTGGAGTGGTGATCACAATGTGTGATGAAGTGGGTGTAGCTAGGTAAGATTTGTATCATCTCTAACGGGAGATGAGATTGTGAGTGGTGAAGATTCGGATGATGAGCTAAGATGAACAAAACAACAAGGCCTTCGCTAATTCTAGCGGTTTTCAAGGTTTTGGTGATGATTTAGTCATTTTGACTTGGGTTTTGATTTGCTAGATAATAGTGAGAATGAAGAAGGTGTGAGGATGATCATGGTAAAGCCTTCAATTTATAGAGGTAAGAAATTGTTGAGAAATGGTTTGATTTGATGTTGAACCATTGAAGAGACGAGGTTCCTAATGATTTGAAAGTGGGTTAAATGCTAGTCATATCACCCAAGTCAATCCATACAAAGAAGATGGAGGAAGAAGAAAAGATATGCAATAAATGTGTTCTAGTTGTGGAATTTCCTAATATTCAGACACCCATTTGACTAAGGTACCAAAATTTGGTTCCTTCCTTTATGCCAAAGGGCTCCTTGGGTGGATTTTTCAAATTTTTGAATTTTGGTGGGAAATGGATTTCTTATATACCTTAGTAAATAATACTAGTTCTAATAATCAAAGATAAACTAGTTAAGATTGATTTATAAGTGATGGAAGATAATTTGGAATCACGAAAGAGTCAAAATTCAGAAAATTACTCTGAGGATCCACTATGACCAAATCATACACGGACGGTACCCTGTGGGGGTCTGTCTCTGTCCGCCTGAATGTATGGCGGTACCAAACTACATAAAGGACTGCATACCAAAATTATGGTGCAGATCCGCGGAGTGCTAAAAATATGGATGTAGTTTGTTTTTAGTGTGTGGGAAATTTCAAACCTCAAATTTTCTCAAAAGTCGTTATACTAAACATTTATAGTTAGGAAAAGTAAATAACACATATGTAAACATAGTGGAGCATAGATTTTGAGCAAGGCTTGTTGATTTTCACAATATAGTGAAAATGGGTAAAATTTGATAGCATACTTGTGTTATCCCCCTGCATGAGATTGTTAGCATACATCATTGTTTCAAGTTATATTATCATCTTACATATTAAAAGCAACTAAATAGTATCAAACATTAACAATAATGCATTGTTCCAAACACTCCTTAAAGTACCCTTATTTGTCCAATTTCTTGTAAATCTTGTTCATCATCCTACCAAGGCACTTGAACATTCCCTTAGTTTGCTTGAATTTCACTGATTCATTCTCAATCTCGAGAAGAGATGCGTAATACTCATGAGGTGGAAGATGAGAGCTTGGAAGACCATCCTGAGCTATTTGATGATGATGATGAAGGAGTTGGAGGTTTAGCCTTCGCCTTTAGTCTTAGCAACTCGAGCATCACTCAAAGGTACAAAGATGTGAGGATGAGTTCATAGTGAAGGTGCATCCCTTTGGGGTTGGTGGAATTGGAGCGAAGTTTCTATAGAGACGGTGAGAAGCATCCCGTATGGAAGAGCAACGGATCCTTGAGTTGGAATATCAATCATTCTCCAGCTATGTAGTAGGCTAAGTTGAATGGTTGTAGGTGGACAAGTTGTAGAGCATGTGGCAAAGACAAGCGCTTATGTGATCCCTATTCTATGGTGCTAATGACGTTGGCTCTAAGTAGTTCCTCCATTTAAATTCGGCTTAAGTTCATTTAGCTCCATTCCATATGGATCTCGGTTTACCTCTTTTCCTTTCGGTAACTCGGGTTGTATCACTTTTGGGTTAAAGGTGTTCACGAATGACATCCTTATCGGCCAAACGGTTATGTAGGGAAGAGAGCGGTCATTGATTGTATCAAGAGCCATGAGTGACCACTTATCCGTAGACACAAGTTCCTCGGTTGGAATTCCTAACACTTGAGCAAAGTTGCTTATGGTGATGGTGTAGTCATTTTGGTTGATTCTAAACCTAAGATAGAATTCATCATCGTCTTCATCACTAAAGCCGGTCACACTAGCATAGAATTCTAACACAAACCTAGGACAATTGGTTCATCGATGTCGAAGACAATCGAATTGAATTGCTGTTAGTTCTTCAATAAGATTGGTATTTTCAAGGAAGGATGAGTGAATGGTTCTACCCTCATGGAAATACCTTGATTCTAGACTCTTAAATATTTCTACTTGTTCCTTGGTAAGTCCTTTGGTTTTGTGGTGTTTGGGAATGTAGTTAAGGGTGTCTTTGTAATCATAGAATCTTGCGGCTACCATGGTTATTCCTAAGGACAAGAATTAATATGTTAAAAAATTGAAAATAAATTTTAACGCTTTTTGATTCTAGTGTGCGCCTATATGAAAACAATTTGGAGTCATGGGTTATCTCGACTCATTTTATGCACAAAATGGTTTTAGTGGGTGTTTGGCAAATACCATGAGATAACCCAAATGCTCCTAATTCAATGTGGCTACATTTGAATATACTCGGAGTGCATATTAGTTATGCAATACCTTTAGTA